>SJXQ01012380.1:88396-101970 GCA_006408695.1 Aepyceros melampus | reverse complement strand
TGCAGCCCAAAGCTGGAGGGAGGGAATGGGGCCCCCAGGCAGGCCCAGCTCACCTGGTCACATCCACAACACCGGACAGGAGCCAGGGTGTCCACGACCGCTGACCCCAGAGGCCCAGGCTGAGCACTGCCGGCCACGGCGTTAAGGATGTCTCCGGCACACGGCCCACCCTGCCTGCCCCCGTCTGTCGCAACCCGGGCCTGGGCTAAGGATACAGTGCAGCAGAGGCCGGGCGATATGCAAGGACTCCGCGATGGTCTCCTGCAGCCCCAGCGGGGTGGGGGCGACGCCCAGCTCCTCCCGCTGCTGCGGGGCCCCCCAGTGTCTGGAGTGCAGGGATGGAGCTAGAACACAAGGGCAGTAGGTAAGCGGCTGGGCCCGAGGGCCAGGGCGGGGGGCGGGCAGGCAGTGACGAAAGCCAGGCCCTCAGGCCCACGCTGACCTCAGCACTGAGGTGTCTCATCCAGCAACCTCCCACACTTACTGTTCTGGAGGGTTCGCACCACCCGGTTTGACCGCTTCCCCACATATGACTGCTCCTGGCTACCAGCGCTGTGGTCCCCATCTAGCAGGAATAGATAAAAGGTCATATTGTCAGAGGAACACGTTTCTAGCAGAGCCTACAAGCGAATGCAGGCTCAGTGAACACTCATGGGCTACAGGGAGAATGGATAAACCTGTACTAAGACAGCAGCTGAGTCAAGGACACCATGGCAGAGGCTGTGCCTGGGACCTGTCCATAGCGAGGAGCATTCTGCAGCCCTCCTCAACCTGGGGAAAGGCCAGTATCACCTGTGCAGATATACCAGCCAAGAACTAAGGCTTCCCAGGCACTGGAACAAGGCAGGGGGCCCGGCGGTCCATGGGGACCACAGCCAGAGGGGCTGTATCTGGACTTCCCCAGTGGCCCAGCGGTTAAAACTCCTTGCTTCCACTGCCCGGGGCGCGGGTTCCACCCCTGGTCAGTGAACTAAGATCCCACAGGCCGTGTGGCGTGGCCAATAAATAATTTTAAGAAGGAGGGAAGGGCGTATCTTCTGAGTGCTTTGCTTTCAACATGACCATGAAAACAGAAGCAAAGACCTGCCCCCAACTCAAAGTCAAGGGGGTAAGACCCAGAGGCCCACAGCTGACGGGCCCAAAGCCCTGAAGGGGCGCATCTGCTGGGTTCCCTGCCTCACGAGGCTGTGCTCTTGATACAGAGCCAGGCCCAAAGACAAGGCTGACAAGACCTCTGCTTCCTCCTGATGCTCTGTCCCTTCTTCCTGCAGCCCGTAACAATGACTGAGGACTTCAACGTCAGAAGCCCTGAGTTTAAGCTCTGATCTGGCCTCTGACCTCATCATTCTTTCTCTTCTGTAAAATACCAACATAAAACGATGAGGACAAAATGAGTTGATGGGGAGAGGTGTGCTCCACGGTGACAGTGCATAGGTCAGCTCTCACCTACCAATCAGCCCCGCGCCCCGTTCCACTCCAGAGTGGGCAGGCACTTACCCCGGGACCGTGCCTGGGTCTCCCTGTCCAGCGGAACGATGGGGGGTGAGGTCTGGAGGCCAGCCTTGAACCAGATCAGCAGGAACATCCGAAGTACAGCCCTGGGTTGGGAGTACGGCAGGGCTGGGGAAGGGGGAGGTGGCTAGCCGGCAGGGGTCCGGGCTGCTCTACTGAACACCATCGGTACAGCTGGTCTCAGTGACCCCCACCCCAGGCCGGCCCTCCACAGTCCCGACATACTTGGCCAGCTGGATGAGGGCGATGACGAGCCATCGTCCTACTTCGCCCCACACCTTGGTGGCCCCCATCTCCATGAACACCTCCACACACTCCAGCACGCTCAGCCATGTCAGCAGCTTCTGCTGGGACAGGGACTGCAAGAACCCCAGGCCAAGAGGTCAGGAGGCGCCCCTGGTTTCAGGTCCTCCCCCAGGGGACACCTCTGACAGGAGACGTAGATGTTCCTCTTCCCAAGATTAACTGCGTAAGCCTGAGGTCTGCTGCTGGGACAGGCGACTCTACCCTGTGAAACCCAGTCTCTGCACCTATAAGGGGACACTGATGCCTGGACTTCTCACCTAACGGCCACAGGCACAGGTGGATGCAGCCACGTCTCGTACTCCATGAGACCACAACGCGTGCCCCGAACACGGGCTGGTGGTTACTATTTTGTTCCTGAGGCCCTTGCTTCACAATTCTTACCACGGGTAATTTTTTCCGAAGTTCCTTCCGTAGGATTCCGTCATTGAGCAGCACAAGCAGGTTAGAGGCAGAGTACACTGAGGGGCAGAGAGTGGCCTTGAGAGGCTGGCTCTGCAGCCTCCACCCCCTTCCCTTCTCCCCAGAGCAGCAGGGATCACCTATCCCCTGCTATGCTCAGCCAACCACACACTATGTGGAAACAACAGGTCCTGCCACCCACTTCCTCAGAGCTCTCCACTCCCAACGACCTCTTGTGTGAGCAGCTAGAACAAGAAAGGACGGTTTGATCTCTATGACATGCTACTGCCCTGCTGAATAGCACTGGTTATCCTGCAGCCCACAACTGTCCATCATGCTCCAGAGAGACATGGGAGGCGCAGTCACCTCCTGGCCTTTGCTCTCTCTGCAGCCTGTCCTTGAAATTCTCTTCCATCCCTACCTTTTAAAACAGCTCATCCTTTCAGGACCCGTGCCTCCTGTACTGACTGGGTAAATGCCACTGAGGCAGTTACAGTCTGTGCACTCTGGAATTTGGGAGATTGGGATGTGAATCCTGGTTGAGGCCTTGGGTGGCTGTTCCTTAACCTCACTTAAACTCCTGTTCCCTTTACTGGACAAGGAGAACAATAACAGTACCCACTTCACATGACTGTAGGGAAGATTAACGGAGCAAAGGCAGAAGAGGCGCTTGGCTCAGCCGCCTGACCAGTCAAGGTCCCCAGACATATCTCGCAACTATGGCGGGGGAGGGGGCATACGCGACGGCCTAGGACAGTGGACGCTGGACTCCTGTCTGATTCAATCACAGAACTGGATGATCTAACGGGAAATCTAGGAAGCCCTCTGGGAAGCCCTCCCCCACCCTCTGCCCCCCACCCACTCCAGAGCCCGGCTCACCCAGCTCTGACAGCTCGTGCGAATCGGCGAAACGACCTGGGGAGAAGGCACAGAAGGAGACGCCGGTGAGGGTCTGCCTCTCCCTGCTGCTTCGGGTCCCTGGACATTCCCTCCCTATGCTCTAACGGGAACCTGGAAGGAACTCCTCAAGCACAGCGATCACTACCCAGGCTCCGCAGGGAAGGGAGGGGGAGGCAGGTGGGGTCAGAGGTCAGAGGTCCGAAGGGATGTGTCAAAGGTCAGGGTGGCACCTGTCCTGACCAGTCAAGGTCCCCAGACATATCTCGCAACTATGGCGGGGGAGGGGGCATACGCGACGGCCTAGGACAGTGGACGCTGGACTCCTGTCTGATTCAATCACAGAACTGGATGATCTAACGGGAAATCTAGGAAGCCCTCTGGGAAGCCCTCCCCCACCCTCTCGCCCCCCACCCACTCCAGAGCCCGGCTCACCCAGCTCTGACAGCTCGTGCGAATCGGCGAAACGACCTGGGGAGAAGGCACAGAAGGAGACGCCGGTGAGGGTCTGCCTCTCCCTGCTGCTTCGGGTCCCTGGACATTCCCTCCCTATGCTCTAACGGGAACCTGGAAGGAACTCCTCAAGCACAGCGATCACTACCCAGGCTCCGCAGGGAAGGGAGGGGGAGGCAGGTGGGGTCAGAGGTCAGAGGTCCGAAGGGATGTGTCAAAGGTCAGGGTGGCACCTGCCAGCAGGTAACTGAGGCCGCGCACTGCCGTCTCCAGCTGGGCCGTGGCGGCCGGGTGACGAGTCACATACTCCTGGTAGCGGAGGCCGAGCAGCCGCAGCTTCTCCATCCTGCCCTCGGGACCGATAGACCCACGGACCGACAGCGCTACTGGCTACGGGGCCCTGCTTCCTGCGCCCTCCTTCCTGCTTCCGGCGCTAGGCCCGCCTCTCTGCTGCTTAACTTCCGCGGGCCAGAAGGACGGTGACGCGAAGAGCAGTTGAGGCACCCTTCACCCCATTTCTTAAATCACCTCCCACCAGGGTAGCGTTAAGTAACCGCAGGCCTAATCCCGCCCTCCCTAACCCCTTCAGGTCATTGGCTCACACGCTCTCCGCCCCCGACCCCGGCGGCCCCAACCGGCTCTTCCGCCTTCCGGGTTTGCTGCCTTGCACCTGCGCAGTTACAGCTCCGGGAAAAAGCTCCCGCGGCAGTCTGAGCAGTTAATTCTGGAGTAGGGATCAAGAGCCTTTCCAGTAGAATGCCGAGAGGCTCGAACGGGAGGACTGGCTTTTAAAGGGCTTGGGAGGCAGCGCCCAGAGAGGAGCCTTCTCCATCAAACTTGGGCGGGTGGGGAGCGCGGGGACAGCCTAAGGACAATCGGACTGTGTGCAGGCGCGCGTTTCGCCCGTTGCCTTGTCGCCTGACTTCTCCCAGAGGTAGTGCTGGGGAAACTGAGGCAGCGAGAAGTCCAGCCTCCCACCAGTCAAGATCCCCCTGGCCAGCATCGTTAGCGCCCCGGCTCCCACACAGAGCATGTCCCTCCCGCCACCCTCCCGCCAAATCGCGCACCTGAACTCCCATCTTCACGGAGAAAAGCCTGGCCTGGGCTTCTGCTCTCCGCTCGGGGTGACCTTAACGAGGATTTTCCCTTCTCTGGGCCTCGGGTTTCCCCATCTGTAAAATGGTTAGAGGGCAGACGGGCTCTTTGAACTCGGGGTCAATTTCACAGCGCTTTTTGGCCCTCCGGTGCATCTTCCAGCTCTCAGCTGCTTCCCAAGAAACGAGAACTTCTCCAGGGAATCTCTTCCCAAACGGGGTAGCCTCCCTGGAAGGAAGTGGCGGCGGGAGAGGAGCGGCCAGAGGTGGAGGGAACGGATGCGCGGAAGAGGCGGCAGCCGATTGGCTGTGGGCAAAGGGGCGGGGCAAGGCTGGGGCCCACGGGGCTGCGCCGCTGGGGACCAGGCAGCAGGTTTACGGTACTCTGAGAATAGTACAGTATTTTACTTAATCCTCTCCACCAGATATTATCTCCGCAAGAGGAAAGGATCCGCTTAAGAACGCGCCGTCAAGATCGGAATCCTGGTCTAGTCTGACCACAGAATCCAGGCATTTTAACACACCTCACCAAGAAGCCACAACCCATCTTTGAGCTGCCTCCCTGTCTCCCCCGAGCTTAGTTTTCTTCTTTTTCAGACGGGGGATCTAACTCCCCGCCCTGCCCCTGCCAGGGAATGAAGACTCAGGGAGATGTGTCCAGGGCCTCAAGAGCGGCAAACCTCCTGGGGAACAGAGAGGTGGCCATGGGCATCACCTACATTATTTTTCACCACCTCCTGGGTGCCAGGCTCCCTCATACTTAACTCCTCCTAGTAACTTGGCCAGATTGGTATGAATTCCATTTCACAGACGGGGAATAAGAGACCCAAGGAGGGGAATGGACTTGTCTTAGGTCACACAGCATGGCGCTGGTCAAAGAGACCACAGTGAAGGTCTCCTGTGATAGGTCCTCTCTTCTACTGCTCACAGCTCAGCCAGAGCAGCAACTGTTGAGGCCGCTTGGTCATGAATCAAGTTAGCAACTGGGATTAAGACTAGTTCAGTTCAGTTCAGTCGCGCAGTCGTGTCCGACTCTTTGCGACCCCATGAATTGCAGCACGCCAGGCCTCCCTGTCCATCACCAACTCCCGGAGTTCACTCAGACTCACGTCCATTGAGTCTGTGATGCCATCCAGCCATCTCATCCTCGGTCGTCCCTTTCTCCTCCTGCCCCCAATCCCTCCCAGCATCAGGGTCTTTTCCAATGAGTCAACTCTTCGCATAAGGTGCCCAAAGTACTGGAGCTTCAGTTTTAGCATCATTCCTTCCAAAGAAATCCCAGGGTTGATCTCCTTCAGAATGGACTGGTTGGATCTCCTTGCAGTCCAAGGGACTCTCAAGAGTCTTCTCCAACACCACAGTTCAAAAGCATCAATTCTTCGGCGCTCAGCCTTCTTCACAGTCCAACTCTCACATCCATACATGACCACAGGAAAAACCATAGCCTTGACTAGACGGACCTTAGTCGGCAAAGTAATGTCTCTGCTTTTGAATATACTATCTAGGTTGGTCATAACTTTTCTTCCAAGGAGTAAGCGCCTTTTAATTTCATGGCTGCAGTCACCATCTGCAGTGATTTTGGAGCCCAAAAAAACAAAGTCTGACACTGTTTCTACTGTTTCCCCATCTATTTCCCATGAAGTGATGGGGCCAGATGCCATGATCTTCGTTTTCTGAATGTTGAGCTTTAAGCCAACTTTTCCACTCTCCTCTTTCACTTTCAACAAGAGGCTTTTTAGCTCCTCCTCACTTTCTGCCATAAGGGTGGTGTCATCTGCATATCTGAGATTATTGATATTTCTCCCAGCAATCTTGATTCCAGCTTGTGTTTCTTCCAGTCCAGCATTTCTCATGATGTACTCTGCATATAAGTTAAATAAGCAGGGTGACAATATACAGCCTTGACGTACTCCTTTTCCTATTTGGAACCAGTCTGTTGTTCCATGTCCAGTTCTAACTGTTGCTTCCTGACCTGCATACAGATTTCTCAAGAGGCAGGTCAGGTGGTCTGGTATTCCCATCTCTTTCAGAATTTTCCACAGTTTACTGTGATCCACACAGTCAAAGGCTTTGGCATAGTCAATAAAGCAGAAATAGATGTTTTTCTGGAACTCTCTTGCTTTTTCCATGATCCAGCGGATGTTGGCAATTTGATCTCTGGTTCCTCTGCCTTTTCTAAAACCAGCTTGAACATCAGGGAGTTCACGGTTCACATATTGCTGAAGTCTGGCTTGGAGAATTTTGAGCATTACTTTACTAGCATGTGAGATGAGTGCAATTGTGCGGTAGTTGGAGCATTCTTTGGCATTGCCTTTCTTTGGAATTGGGATGAAAACTGACCTTTTCCAGTCCTGTGGCCACTGCTGAGTTTTCCAGATTTGCTGGCAAATTGAGTGCAGCACTTTCACAGCATCATCTTTCAGGATTTGAAACAGCTCAACGGGAATTCCATCACCTCCACTAGCTTTGTTCGTCGTGATGCTTTCTAAGGCCCACTTGACTTCACATTCCAAGATGTCTGGCTCTAGATTAGTCAACACATCATCATGATTATCTGGGTCATGAAGATCTTTTTTGTACAGTTCTTCCGTGTATTCTTGCCACCTCTTCTTAATATCTTCTGCTTCTGTTAGGTCCAGACCATTTCTGTCCTTTATCGAGCCCATCCTTGCATGAAATGTTCTCTTGGTATCTCTAATTTTCTTGAAGAGATCTCTAGTCTTTCCCATTCTGTTCTTTTCCTCTATTTCTTTGCATTGATTGCTGAAGAAGGCTTTCTTATCTCTTCTTGCTATTCTTTGGAACTCTGCATTCAGATGCTTATATCTTTCCTTTTCTCCTTTGCTTTTTGCTTCTCTTCTTTTCATAGCTATTTGTAAGGCCTCCCCAGACAGCCATTTTGCCTTTTTGCATTTCTTTTCCATGGGGATGGTCTTGATTAAGACTAGGGCTCAGGGCATTTGGCTGGGGCTCTTCCTTCCTTCCTCCCTACATCCCTTGCCATCTTAATGAACTTGTTCGCCAAACCTCATCAGCAGTACTCTCGCCCCTGTATCTGAGGCTAGAGACACAGAGTGAGGAAGGGGAAGTATGGAAGGCAGAGTGAGAGAGTGAGGAACGGGACTGTGCAGGGTTTCTTTGGCATTCCCAGGGCTGGTGGTTCCAGTGCTTCTGGGAAGGGAGAGGGGCATGGGAGACAGAGGAGCAAGTCCCCCACCCCCACTCTTGGACAGACTATAAGGGACACTGGGGCTGGAGGCTGTTTCTCCCCTCCCTCAGGCCAGGGAAGGGATCAGGAGCTCAGCCAGGTTGGCGGGAGCACAGCGGCCTGAATTTCCTCTCCAGATCTTATGCCTCATTAGGTCCCAGAGACAAAGAGGGTCGTGTGTACGGGAGGCACCCAGGGCAGCCCCGCCCTCCTGGGCCACTGCGTGAATTTGGTCACCTGAGCTGGGCTTTGAAGGGCCTTTGGGCAAGCTGGACCTGATCCTGTCTCCTTCACTCTGGCCCGAACCACAGGGGAAGACAGCTAGACCAGTCCAACAGGTATACCGAGGTGGACACCGAGGCCCAGAGAAGGGGCCTGGGTAGTCTAAGGTCACATAGAAAAGTCCTGGGTAGAGCGAGGTCAAACGAGGTCTCTGGCCTAGAAGACCAGCCCCTTTTCATATGGCCATACCTATCTCCCTTTCCCCCCTCCACACCTCAGAAGAATTTCTTGGAGGCCCAGCAAGGATCTCAGAACCTCAATATCCCCCTGAGTGATAGTTTGAGTGAGGGGTAGGGCCAATACCGTGAGTGACTACCGTCATTCTGCAGACCCAGCTCCCTGCACAGACTCCCTGATCAGGCCCTCACAGGGTACCCTATCCACTCCCCCGCAGTCTCTGCTGTGGGGCCTGGGGAGGGATTCACTCACACTCATCCCAACTTAGGCTAGAAATGAGGCTCAGGGGACTGAAGGTTCGAAGCTCCAAACACATCAGCGGACTCTACCTCCCTTCATCGCTCAAGTCCCAGATGTATGAGGAGCTGCATCGGTCTCTATAGTAACCACTGCCCCTGGCCTCCAAAGGCCCAAAGCCAGCCCTTCCTTGCAGACCCCCATTTCCCGGAGAGAGGCATCCTGGCCTCACAGAGGGGGGTACTTGAGGCAAGGGAGGGTGGTCTCAGGCTGGGCTGCTCTGCCACGAATTCTTCCCTTGCTGGGGCCTCTAAGACTCTCACTTGTTACAGCTGGAAGTTGGGCTGAAGGACACTGCCCGGATCCCTCCCTTTCCAGGTCACATCGCGGCCCATCCGTGTTCAGCACATACTTACAGGCCCTGGTTGGGTCCTAGAGGCCCAGTCCGATGAGCAGCTACCTTGTAGGGGAGACACAAGCTATAAACAAGTCAGTGAGGTTTCCTTGCGAGAAAAACTAGGAAAACAACAAACCAAGGAATGTGGAAGGAGAGGCCTACCTTGTGAGAATCTGATAGAATCCAGGAGCAGGAACCTCAAGGGCAGGTGCTGGGACAGGAAGCCCTTAGGGAGGGGCGGTGCTCTGGTGTTCTAACCGGTCACTTCAGCTCTGCGTGGAGAACCCAGCTGGTGTCACAAGACTGACTGGGTTGATTGCTGCGAGGCAGGGGAACCTCAGCACAGGGCCTAGAGCAGAGGACAGGCATTCCGCCTCCATCAACTGTGATGGGTTGTTGGCGGCCCGGAGCGCCCCCCAATCCCTCCAGGGAAGGAGAAGACAGAGATCCAGGCTGGGGGGTGGGGGCCTGGCACAACCATGACGGTCTAGGCAAAGGCTGGGGATTCCCGGCGCTGCCCAGGAGGCCCCTGGCCAGCTCCTGGGCGGGAGCGGAACCTTCACAAGGCGGGTTTTACATCGCGGCCCATCCGTGTTCAGCACATACTTACAGGCCCTGGTTGGGTCCTAGAGGCCCAGTCCGATGAGCAGCTACCTTGTAGGGGAGACACAAGCTATAAACAAGTCAGTGAGGTTTCCTTGCGAGAAAAACTAGGAAAACAACAAACCAAGGAATGTGGAAGGAGAGGCCTACCTTGTGAGAATCTGATAGAATCCAGGAGCAGGAACCTCAAGGGCAGGTGCTGGGACAGGAAGCCCTTAGGGAGGGGCGGTGCTCTGGTGTTCTAACCGGTCACTTCAGCTCTGCGTGGAGAACCCAGCTGGTGTCACAAGACTGACTGGGTTGATTGCTGCGAGGCAGGGGAACCTCAGCACAGGGCCTAGAGCAGAGGACAGGCATTCCGCCTCCATCAACTGTGATGGGTTGTTGGCGGCCCGGAGCGCCCCCCAATCCCTCCAGGGAAGGAGAAGACAGAGATCCAGGCTGGGGGGTGGGGGCCTGGCACAACCATGACGGTCTAGGCAAAGGCTGGGGATTCCCGGCGCTGCCCAGGAGGCCCCTGGCCAGCTCCTGGGCGGGAGCGGAACCTTCACAAGGCGGGTTTCTGCAGCCAGGCCACCTGCACTGAGGGGGGGTGGAGCAGACCGGGAGGAAAGCTGGGACTCCAGGTGCTCCGCGGCTCCTGGGCGGGTCTTGGCCGCCGGCCCCGCCTTCGCCCCCGGAGCAGGTGTCCGGACCACCCCACCAACCCCCACCCCGCCAGGCCCTTCCTTCTAGCCCAGTCCCCTTTCCCTTATTCTGGCTATTCCTTTGATCCTAGGCCTGGGGACCCTGCCCCTCCGCAGGGGAAGGTTCCCGGGACAGGGAAGAGGGGGATGGGCTCAAAGCAGGTAGTTTTGGACTGGTCCTTCACGGGTGGCTGCCCCCGAGCCCTCCGGCCACCCCGAGAGTTCCCGCATTTCCTTCCCCGGTGTAGGGGCTCCTGTAGCGGGGGCAGGGCAGCCTTCCCCTCCTCCTCCCCTTGGGGGGGTCTCCCCGCCCCTTCGGACTCAGCCAAGCGGAGGTGAAACCTGAACCCAGGTTGGGGGCGGGGCTGGCTCCTGCTCGGACGGGGCTGGCCTGCCCTGCACCTCCCCTTTCCCTGCACCCCAGCCAGCTTTTGAGAGAGTAAGGTTGGGGACCGCACGCCCCTGGAGCAGGTGAGGTGGCGACTCAACGGCGGGAGGGAAGACCGGGTGGCCGTCGGGCCCCGCTGCCCAGGGCTGACCTCGCCTCTCCCTCCCTGGTCCACAGGGCCTGCGATGGAGCCCACAGCCCGAGGTCGCGCCCCGCCGTGAGGACCCCTGCCCGCAGCCATGCTGCTCCGAGGGCGCCCCCGGGCGCTGGGGGCCGCAGCGTTGTTGCTGCTGCTGCTGATCGGCTTCTTCCTGTTCGGCGGGGACCCGGACTGTGAGCTCTGCGGCGAGCGGGAGGCGAGGCGGGGCGGGGGGTGACCCGGGATCCGTACCCGGCTCGCCAACGCCACGTGTACCTCCAGACGGGCGGCCGCGGTCACGGGGGGCCGCTGCCTTCGATGGAGACTCGCTGGCAGACCCCGGGGGCCACAACAGCTCGGACTGCATCCCGCCGCCGCCGCCGCCGCCCAAATGCGAGGTAGGTAGGTGCGCGCGGCCCCTGGCGGCGGGAATGCCAGGGGCCCCCGGCGCCCCCAAGCCCAGGGACCTGGACACCTGTGGGAATCCCAACACCTGGTGTCGGCTCTGACACTGACCAGCCAGCCGGGGGCGCCTCGGGTTCACACCTGCCCTTCTCCTGGCCCTGGCCTTCCTGTTTGGAAAATGAGAGGCTGTGTACCCCCCTCCACACTCCGGCCTAGCTCCGATGCCAGGTGGTGCTCCACAACCCCAGGTCCTTCCCGTCTGGAGCCCGCCGACCTCCGGTCCCCTCCCCAGCTCTTGCAGGTGGCCATCGTCTGTGCAGGACATAACTCCAGCAGAGATGTCATCACCTGGTGAAGTCCCTGCTGTTCTACAGGTACAGCCAGGAGAGTCCCTTTCCTCCCTGGAAGGAGGCTGTAAGAATACCCTGAGCTGGGCATGGAGAAGCTCGTGATAGCAATCAGTGCTTCCACTTCTGAGCCCCTCAGGGCGGGGCTCTCGGCCCGTGTAGTTCCTCCTGGGGCCCATCAGCTGTCCTCCCTTGTCCTTCCTGAAGGAAAAACCCACTGCACCTTCACCTGGTGACCGACGCTGTGGCCAGGAACATCCTGGAGACGCTCTTTCACACGTGGATGGTGCCTGCTGTCCAGATCAGCTTCTACAGCGCTGACGAGCTCAAGGTAGGAGCCCCAGCCTTTCTGCCCCCTCGTTCCTCCCAGGGTTATGGGTATCAGTGGGAGGGCGGGTTAGAGCTGCACGGGACCCCCAGTCCCATCACATCTACTGACGCGCCGATCCTTCGCCCTCCTGGGCACGTCACCCCGAGTATGTTCCGACCCTGGTAAGCCCTTCTCCTCCCAGCTCATGCCCTGTGCTTCCACCCACAGCCCCAGGTCTCCTGGATCCCCAACAAGCACTACTCTGGCCTCTATGGGCTAATGAAGCTGGTGCTGCCCAGTGTCCTGCCCCCCGACCTAGCCCGTGTCATTGTCCTGGACACAGATGTCACCTTTGCCTCCAACATTGCAGAGCTCTGGGCACTCTTTGCTCACTTTTCTGGTGAGAGGTCTGGGACCCCACTCCAGTCAGCCCCCTTCCCTGGCCCATCCAGGCCTCCCTGTGGCCTAGCCCTGAGCTGAGGTCCAGTGGCAGCCTCAGACAGCTCTCTCGTGCCCTCCTTCCCAGACAAGCAAGCGATTGGTCTCGTGGAGAACCAGAGCGATTGGTACCTCGGCAACCTCTGGAAGAACCACAGGCCCTGGCCTGCTTTGGGCCGGGGATTTAACACAGGTGGGGACAGTGTTGGGGGTGGTGCAGGAGGGCAGCCACTGGTCCTTGGGCTCCTGGGGCTGGTTAGAGCATAGAATGCTTGGAGGCCCCCAAGAACTGTTCTGTAGAAAGAACACTGGGAGAAGAGCCAGAAATCACAGTTCCAACCTGGGCTGATGATGCTGGATGACTTTGGCCAAGACACTTGATTCCACTGAGCCTGTTTTCTCGTCCATTAAATGGGGGTGATTTTCCCAGCCCTGGGACCACTGAATCTGAGAAGATGGTTGTGGGGGTGCTTTGTAAACTGTGCTTTGCCTCCCCTTCACCCCGAAGAGGGTTAGTTGTGGACCCAATGAGTCCACACTCACATCTGAGCGGTCAAAAAATATTAACACGGCACAAAAACAAGCATTCAGAAGACACCTTCAGGAGCCTCGGCCCCAGGAGCTGGTCATCCCAATTGGGCATGACAGCCTCTCCCCCCGAGCAGGCGTGATACTCCTACGGCTGGACCGGCTTCGGCAGGCTGGCTGGGAGCAGATGTGGAAGCTGACGGCCAAGCGGGAGCTCCTCACCCTGCCTGCCACCTCGCTGGCTGACCAGGTCCGGGAGCGCCGGAGGGCGGTGGGGGTGGGCTCTGGGCCGAGCTGTGACGGTGACGGTCTCTGCCCAGGACATCTTCAATGCCGTCATCAGGGAGCACCCTTGGCTGGTGCAGCCCCTGCCCTGCATGTGGAACGTGCAGCTGTCAGACCACACACGGGCTGAGCGCTGCTACTTGGAGGCATCTGACCTGAAGGTGAGCCGGGCGGGGGCGCTGAGCAGTGGCGATGGGCTCCAGTCCCCCCGCGCCTCCCTGGCCCCTTTCCATGCCCTCCCTGATCCCAGGTGATCCACTGGAACTCACCAAAGAAGCTTCACGTGAAGAACAAGCACGTGGAATCCTTCCGCAACCTCTACCTAACTTTCCTGGAGTATGACGGCAACCTGCTGCGGAGAGAGCTCTTTGGGTGCCCCTGCCCGCCCCCTCCTGGGGCCGAGCAGGTGAGAGGGAGCCACCTTCCCTTCCCTCCCCTCGAGGAGGCTCTGCCCCACCCACCCCCTGCTCCCATGGGACCTGG
>SJXQ01012380.1:0-81430 GCA_006408695.1 Aepyceros melampus | reverse complement strand
CCTCTGGGCACTGGGGTTGGTGAAATCTCCCTTTCCTCTTTTTGGTTTCATAGTAGTGAGAGTTTAGAAACAGAAAGCCCACGCACTCTTTGGACTTGTCTCTCCACCCAGACAGACGGCTCGGCAAACAAGGGTCTGAAACCTGCTCTCCCTCCGCCCGGCCCTGCTTCCCCACCCCGACCAAACAAAAACAAACCCATCTGGCTGTGGAGGCTGCTGCAGGCACACACTGGTGTATAATAGAGAGAGTAAATATATTATTTCACTTGGCATGGTGCTGGCAAAGAACCTCCAGCTGGCACTATTTCATGTAACATGGTCCAATCTTTGCATGTACACACAGAAGAAGAAGGATCAATTGGCAAACTCTGGTGCCACCTGGCTCTAGCGTCTTCTCTCTCTCTGGAACCAAAGAACCAAAAGAATTCTGTACTTTCCAGAAGAACTCCGGCTCGGCTCTGCTAGAGTCTTCAGGGTTTTTCTCTCCTTGCCGCCGGGATCTCGTGGCTTACCCTAGCGGGGCTCTGTTATTTAGTCTCTTCCCCCGGGTTACAGTTCGCTGTGCAGCTTTGGGAGGAGGAGGAGGGCGGGGAGGGGGCCGGCGTGGAGGTGCTGGCGTTGGCAGGGGGCGTGCAGTCCGGGCCGTTGGAGAGGGCCCCCACAGTGGCCTCAGAGTCTACAGGTTTGGAGAGGTCGATGCCGTGGATGAGGCGGATCAGCTGTTTCACCTTCTCCAGGGAGCTGTGCATCTCCTTCTGCCGGGCCAGGATGGTGTTCTTCATTTCCATGCATTTCTGCAGCCAACGAGAAGGGCAGCGGCACTGAGCCTCCAGCTGTCCTGACAGGCCCGGCAGTCCCCTCCCTGGGGGCTAGGGTGCAGCCCTACACCTCACTCAGCTCCACCTTGAGCGGGCGCTGCTACCCAAGGGAAGGAGGAGGCCCGAGAAGCGAGAGAGAGGGAGCGAGTGAGTGGTTTCAAAGCCCACTACTTGACACTAGGACTTATAGCCAAACATGAATCACCGCTATAATACTGTAAGATGAAAAGCATTAAAATAGAATGGCTCTCACAGCTGTGCTGCTCTGAGCAGGTCTGGGCGCTTCTACCTTCTAATATTCTCCGGACTGGGCTGAGCTTTCCAGGATAGACACAAGCCAGTGGTATCTGGGTTCAGTTTAAGGGCCTACTGAAGACCACTGGGACAGTAGGAGTTCAGAGGCAGGCCCTAAGGCAGGATATTCACTGATATTTAGGAGAGTCAAAGACTGCAGCCAAGACAAGGCCTTCTGCTCAGTGGTGGACAGGTAGCTTTTTGCCGTGTTGTATGAGGGCAGGAGGAGAAGGGGATGACAGAAGATGAGATGGCTGGATGGCATCACCGACTCAATGGACATGAGTTTGGGTAGACTCCAGGAGCTGGTGATGGACAGGGAGGGCTGGCGTGCTGAGGTTCATGGGGTCGCAAAGAGTCAGACACGACTGAGTGACTGAACTGAACTGATAAGGCCTCCCACACCTGCTGGCTTCTGTTCTAGGCAGGGAAAGCGATGTGAAACCTGCTAGCCACAATGGGCAGTACAATGAAGGACAGCAAGACTGCCATCTGGCATCCACAAGGGCTGGGGCCACATCACTGCAACAAGGGGACCTACTCAGTGAAAAAGAAAGCCTGCTCTGGTCAGGAGGAGCCTCTGAATCCCTGCGGCAAACACAGCTCTCCTTCCCACCTGGTCAGCCAGGCTGGGTGGTGTTTACTTCCAGAACTCATCTCCAAAAAGCGCTCCTTCTAGAGCTGTGCAGGGGACCCTAGAGAGGCGATCAGCAGGGCATGGGAGAGGGGACAGGAGGGAAGGCCCTGCGGATGGGCCCGCTAGCTAGCTAGAGCGACTGGGAAGAGTTACACATGGGGACCTGGTCTGTTCAGGTGGCTCCACACTCCTCCCAACATGCTCAGGAGCTCACTGGGGTGCTGGCTATGCTCCTATAGCTGCTACTTGACCTCTTCAAGTAACAGAGAAAATCTGGAGACTGAAAATCTCTCAGATCAAAGCCAAGAGGATGCTCCAGAGCTTGGCTAAGGCACCATGTACCAACTGGCCCCCTGTAGCTGAGGACCAACTGCAACCGCCTAAGGTAGCAGTGTCAGTAAGCTGAGGAATGCATCAGCCCTTGAGAGCCACACGGCCTCTGACGCACACAGAAAGTTCTGCCTCTCTGTTGTCACTGAAGGCATGAGGCTGACTTCACTTATAGAACTGCTGAGCTGTTTCACCTTCTGCTCTAGTTGTTCTCGTTCTTGTTTTAAATCTGAACTCCATTTAAGTAATTTCTGTTTCTCTTCTTCTTTTGCTGGGAAGAGAAAAAAAAAAAAGGAACTTAGTCCCATGTGCCATCCGTACACAGAACCTGCTCACCTGGACTTTCTGTTCTACATGTAAACGGACACTAAGAAAACTGTCAGTGGCTTGGGCCTGGCATTACATAAATAAGATCTCACTTCTCAGTTTTCCTCCCCAAAAGTACTACAACCAACTTTTTATTTCATTCAATAAAAGCTTTTCATGTGTAACTTTAAAGTTCCCTTTGAAAACAAAACAAATACTGTCAGTACTTTTAAACAAAGGCAGGCTAACTCAAAAGGCAGTATGGATAATTCTTTACCTGCTTTGTAGGCGATATAGGAATGAACAATTGCTAAAGTTCCAGGCCATGGAATTGCTTCTTCCTTCTTCAGCATCTGAAAAGATTTTCAAATTTTATCTTTGAGAAAGAAGTATAAGCACACATCCCCTATGTAACAGCAAGCAACAGTGTCTGTCGCTATTGGCAGACAAAATCCAGGAAGGATTTATGGTGGCAGTATGGCAAAACCCACGGCTATGGTTTCTGGACTACGAAGCTCCAGTTTACCAGCATGAGAGAATAAAGGTCAATGGCAGGAAGAGCCAAGCCACCTGAGCCCCAGCGAAGGCACAGGTGGGGACTGGGCTGGGCGTTCCCAGCTTTTCAGCCCTGCTGCATGACCCTCAGCTATGCCCTACGGCCAGAACCATCAGCACACAAGCTGCACATCTGTGTGACGGCAGGAACACGTGTCACACATCAGGCAGGATCATCCCTGACCTGACACAGGCTGCCTATCTCAGTTTTAGCTTATGTGTCCCTCAAAGACAGGCTGATCAAGGAAATTAAATATCAACCCCAAACACTGAAGTATAATCTAGAGCCCATGAAGAAAATTATCAGAGGGTCACAAAGCAGCATCATATGAGGACTGTCTCTGCTACATCACGGAGACAGGAAGGACGAAGACTAGAGATTTAAAGGGGGAGACCAGAAGTCTCTCAAATCAGGATTCCAAAAAATTGAGCAGGGCTCCTAAAGCTTGCTGAGTACTGGGCTCCTTTACTTACTATTTATATGCTTACCTACTTTCAAAAAGGTCTCAGGACAGCTTATCATAAAAACATAAAGACATATATGAATCACGGAGAAAAAAAAATCAGAAACTAAACAGAAAGGGGAGGGAAAGGGCACTGTTTCTCTTCTTTCAAGTGCATTAAATAAGACAGTACTGTATAGTTAGTGCTCTGATCCTGATGAGAACACAGGTTAAAACTGTTCTTATTTGAACTAAATGATCAATTGCACATTCTCCTTTAAGGATTTTATTTCTAGAGTTTCAACCATATGCTGAGTTTGGACCATTTTTAGAGAATGAGGCAGACAGTACTGTGGAGTTTTAAGGGTAACGGTAATAAAAAGATACATCATTTCAAATAGAGAGAGGCAGTTAGGGCCTCTCCGCCTTACATGAGTCACTGCCTCATGAACTGAGGACCTCTGAGAGGAGAAGCTATGCAGGTGAGGGCTGTCCTGTAGGTATGGCAGACACGGCCTGGAGAGCTACCAGAGTGCGAAGAGACTGCGCCATTCCCCCAGATGAGAGGGGAGGGGGGTCTTCCTCCTCCTCTGTCCCTTGTCCTCTCTGACCCACCCCACAGTACCTGGTCCTGACACCTGGGACAGATCCACATGCCCTTGGGAATTGTTTTCAGAGGAGGGTCTAAGCAGTCCAGATGATATACACGGGAACACGTGTCACACATCAGCAACTGGCCACTTTTTCTGCAAACACTGCAAAAATCTTCATGGATATCACCCTATGACATTGTGAGGAAAGGTAAAGAAAGGACAAAAAGGTAAAAGCTGAATGTTAACATGCATGTTCTGAATACACATAATAAATGTTTTAGGACAATCAGCTGTGTCCCTCCAACTCTTATTAAAGAGTGCTCAGGAAAAGCAGGAATTACCAATGGTGCAAGCCCCCGACCTGGTCCATACAGTTGGGGCTCTCCAGGTGGGGCCAGTATTCTTAAGAGTTTACAGGAGACTGTAACTCTGTAGTCACCCAGGCCAAAATGAGCTTTAGAGGCGACAGCTCAGCATTTATGTTTTAGTACAGTCCAACCCACAAATCATAAAGTTGAAAGACCTTGAAATCCATTCATCAAAGTGTTCCACAATATGATAGCAAAAATTCCCATTACCTATCGTTTTTCAGGGGAGTTTAGAAAAATTGGAAAAGACAGACAGACAAGAAATGGAGGCTTTTGTTAAACACTTTGCTTGTTCTGGGAGAAAAACTATAGTCAAAATTCACATGGGAAAGGATTAAGTCGGGAGCATATTAAACTCCTATGAGCATTCGAACATGAAGAATTAAAAAGCCAGACACCTGACAGTGTTCTCTGAAAACCAGTACTTGGCATTTGCTGTGCGATGGCCCATTCTATTCCGGGAGGCTCTATTCCTCCCTGTAAGATGCTTCACCAGATGGAAGAAGATGAGCAGCCTCAGTGCGCTCTGCTGGTCCCCCCACCCACCCCCCGCCGCCATCAGTGACAGTTCTGGTACTCAGGTGAGTGCGGGAGCCCTCACGATAAAAGGCACCATCAGGAAAAGGCAGATATATTTAAAATTTGGAGAGAACACATTTTTTTAAAATGAGGTATTAAAGAGGTGGTTTCCAGCGAGTCAATTCCCGGCCCGTTCCCTGAACAGGATTAATGCTACCGCTAAGGACACCAAGGGAAGGGAAGACCGAGGGGTCGTGCCAGAGGTTAGCTAAGAAGGCAGTGCCACAACTTGGGGCAGACTCCTTTTCACTTCCAGTGTGTTGTTTTAGAATTCCAGGCTATTCTGCCAGAAGGTCTAATACAGAAACTTTGCACAGGAAGCAAAGACAGAGCAATGCTCAGTTCTTCCTTTCTATGATATAACCTTTCAGCCACCACTGCAGAAAGTAAAGTCGCTCAGTCGTGTCTGACTCTTTGTGACCCCATGCACTATAGACTCTGTGGAACTCTCCAGGCCAGAATATTGGAGTGAGTCGTCTTTCCCTTCTCCAGGGTATCTTCAGGAATGTTATCTTCTCAGACCTACAATTTCTCTCCAAAGGAAAGGAAAGGAGACTATCTGGCAGTATCTACCTATTTAGGATACCTGGTGAAGCAGAAAACTGGCTGCAAAAAGTTGTAAGATACATCAAAGTGTGGATGGATGCTAACCTTTTTTAGTAAAACAATGTTACCTTTGGACAATTAAAAAAAAAGATACTTAGTACATGTGCAAAAATACCGCAGGAGAAGGCAGCCTAACAGTTAACTTCAAAGGCACTGAAAGACATGAAGGTTTCTCTCCTAGATTAACTGAGACTTTCTTTTTTTGTTCTTAAGACCAGGATGAGGGGAGCGCTCCTCTAGACAGCTCATCTTTCTTAAACCACAGCCACATGCTTTAAGTCTGCGACTTTAAGGAGTTTAGACAAATTTTAAGGTTTCCGAAACTCTTTTACATAAACCACAGGTAAAATTATCAGTGATGAAGTAAATGAGACAAACTGGACATCTTATCCCAAATATCTATCTTATTTTTGGGGTAGAGTTCTTGTTCACTTCCCTTTGCTACTGAGTAAGGAGACCATCAGGAAGTGGAAGGTGGAGAGTACATAAAATAAAAGTTAAATGATTTCTTTCAAGTTCCTAAAGGAAAGAAAACTCTTATCTTATTTACATATCCTATAGCAGCAGTCCATAATCTTTTCAGTGTGAGGACCCCTTAGTAATTTTAAGAATTAATAAGTGTTTTTGTCTACCTCAAAGTGCTCTTGTTTACTTCAAAGTACTTTTGTTATGTGAGTTCTACCTATTGCTATTTATTGTACTAAAACTTTAAAAGATTTTTTATTTTGAAATAATAACAGAATCACAGAAAGTTACAAAAATCATGTCTTGAAAAATGTTAAAACCCAAGAACACACAGGCACACTTTGGTTAGCCCTCAGTGATGACGCCATCACTGATCACGCCGTATGTGGAAAATGTCACTGTCTTACGCTTGAGGGAATGAGAATGAAGATGGCAAAGAACATTTTAGTGCTATCATGAAAACATTTCTGATTTTATATTTTGACTGATACTATATTTGAACCCCTGAAAGAGTCTCAGGGACATGCAGACCACACATTGAGAACTACTGCCCATCAAAATGGAATATAAAATGCTAGGATATGTATTTCATCCACACAGAATTGATTCTTTGCTTAAAGAGAGCAGAGGAAGTCCCACAGAGGTGCTGCCCCAGGTCCAAAAGCTTATTAGGCTTCAGTGACTGACCAAATCACTACCATAAACCAAACAGCAAGCTGAATGATGGCTGACCCAGGAGTCTCTGCTAGGAGCTGAGGGGTGTATGTTTTTGGGAAACACCCTGGCTATATCAATCACAACTTAATCATTTGCTAAAAGAATTTTCAACTGTGTCAACGTATCTTTTCTTCTCACGAAAACGATGACAGTGGCAACAGGCATATCCTAAAGATTAGTGACCGGCTGGGTCTTATATCACTAGTTCCTTCTGGATGATTATTGATCCCCAGGAAAAAAGGCTTGCCTCTCGACTGCGATTGTTTAATTAACATTGTTGGGGTTTACACTACCTGGAGGCAAACACAGATAGAGCCCTGTGTGCTGATTTTAATCATTGCCACTGTTGGGACACTGAAAAAGTAGAAGTCAACTATCTTTAAAGAAAATCCATTCCACTAGGGTTTTTATTTATTTGGTTTCTTTGGGTCTTAGTTGATGCATGTAGGATCTAGTTCCCTGACCAGGGCTTGAACCCGGGCCCCCTGCAATGGGGAGCATGGAGTCTTAGCCACTGCACTACCAGGGAAGTCCCATCCATTCCACTAGGTGCAACCTAGAAGGTTCTCAAAATATTTAGTGGTTTTAGAAAAGCTTTATTTCACCTTTAGTTTCCTGGAAAGAACAAAGTTTGCATTTTAAGAGAAACTTGGCAGAAGCTTTTTCAGTTTGTGATTTGATCTGAATGGATCCTTTGGGTTCAGTCAAATAAAATCATAAACCCTTTAAGACATAAAACAGCATCCTTTAGCAATGGTAACTCAATTGCAGACCCACAGTCACCTGTTTACCACCATTTTCGCATCACCTTGTGAAGGATCCCTACAAAGAAGCTGTGAGCTGGCAATACCTTGGCAATGCTTCAACTGAGGGAAATGGAGACAATCCTTGGGGCCAACAAACAAGGTTTCTGACAGTGTCCTGGTACTCGTTAACAGGACAGGCAAAAAATCTGTGTCAACCAGCAATGCCAAAAGCCAATGCTGAATCTTGAGAGCAAGTCTAGGGCTGTAGCCTTGGCTATGTCCAAGGAAGGAAACCTGCCCGAGAAGACGACTCTTTCATAACCCTGGTCCTCCAAAGACCACACTTGCTTTGCTGCTTCTGCAACTGTAACTCATGCTCTGCATAAGGTATTCTTTTGCTCTTTGGAGAAGAGCAGACCACTAATAGAGGAGGGCATGGCAACCCACTCCAGTATTCTTGCCTGGAGAATCCCATGGACAGAGGAGTCTGGTAGGCCACAGTCCATGGGGTCGCAAAGAGTCAGACACAACTGAAATGACAGCACGCAAGCAGGCAGATCATTAATAAGTACAAAGAGAGACTTCAAGCTGAAAGACACTTTACCTGAAGATGCAGCTTCAGGTAAGGACAAGCTCTGTAATCCACAAAAGAAACAGGTCACGTACAAGATTAACTCCTTGGTCTCTCGTCTCAAACCTGCCCTTGTCATTCCAGTAAATGGCAGCGCCATCCTTTCAGTTGTTTAGGCTAAAATCTTTGGCTATTCTCTTTTTCCTTACATCCTCTAATCTAATTCCGCTCATTCTTCAAAACAGACACAGACCCTATCAGTTTTCTCCACCTCTGATTCTGCCATTCTACTGGGCCAAGCCATCGTCAGCGCCTGGCAGGACGCCTGCAACGGCCTCCCACCTGGTCTTCTGTGCTTCCACCCTGTCTTCCTCAGTCTCCTATAAAATCCAAGTAAATTTTGCAAATGCCTTAAAAATAATAAATGCAGGCAAGCACCATCAAAAGACGCTAAAGTCATTGAGTAAGACTGCAGGTCAAGGCTATGGTTTTTCCAGTGGTCATGCATGGATGTGAGAGTTGGACTGTGAAGGAAGCTGAGCGCCAAAGAATTGATGCTTTTGAGCTGTGGTGTTGGAGAAGACTCTTGAGAGTCCCTTGGCCTGCAAGGAGATCCAACCAGTCCATCCTAAAGGAGATCAGTCCTGGGTGTTCGTTGGAAGGACTGATGCCGAAGCTGAAACTCCAATATTTGGTCACCTGATGCAAAGAGCTGACTCATTTGAAAAAACCCTGATGCTGGGAAAGATTGAGGGCAGGAGGAGAAGGGGACGACAGAGGATGAGATGGTTGGATGGCATCACTGACTCAATGGACATGGCTTTGGGTAAACTCCGGGAGTTGGTGATGGACAGGGAGGCCTGGCATGCTGCGGTTCATGGGGTTGCAAAGAGTCAGACACGACTGAACTGAACTGAAGACTGCTGGGGTATTTTTACAGACTCAAAGCTATCTGCACCTAAGGTAACAGGCACCTTTACAAGTAGAGACATCTCATGGAGTCTACCTTAGAGATGAAAGCCAACATCAACAATGAGATGGATGGACAACACATGCCTCTTGAGATGCACTGAAAAGGGCTCATCATCATGTATTCAGTGCTCCTACGAAAATGCACACCGGGATCTATTCCTGAGGAAACAATCAGATCATCCAAACAGAGGGACACTCTATACAGCACGTGGCTATCTTTTTTTTTTTTGGTGGCTTATCTTTTAAAAAATGGTAATGTCATGAAAGACAAAGATGGGCTGAAAAACGGTTCCAGAGTAAGGAAACTAAAGACAAAGCACCATAAAAATTAATGTCAAAAGTGATCTTGGATTGGATCCTGGAACAGAAAAAAACAAAGTGCCACTAAGGCATTTACTGGACAACTGGAGAAATCTGAAGATGGGCTATCATAATAATAATGTTTTATCATATTAAAGTCCCTCAATTTGATAAGTTTATTGTGGCTATGTCAGAGAATATCTTTGTTTTTAGGGGATATACACTGAAGTATTTCGGGTAAAGCTTCACGATGTTTGCAACTTCTTAACTAGATCGGCAAAACAAGTGCGTGCAGAGGGGTGGGGAACAGCAAACTTGGCAAAACTGTGCCAGTTGGTGAGTCTAGGTGAAGGGCATGCATTTGTTCTCTGTGTTGTTATTGAAGCTTTTCGGTAGGTTTGACATTTTTTCAAAATAAAAACTGAAAAGTAATGCCACTCTTCTACTTAAAACCCTCCAGCATCTCCCATCTCATTCAGAGTTAAAGCTGCAAGGCCCTGCATGGCGGGCCGGCCCTCTCAAGTCTCTTCTCCCACACGCTCTCTTGCGTGCTCGCCAAGAGCCTCTCTATGCCACGCGCACTTCCTCCTGTGAGCAGGGCTTCTGCTCTGCTGTCCCCTTGGCATGGAATGCCTCCCCACAGATGTTCCCACCTACCCTATTCCCATCAGAGAGACTCTCTCTCACGGCTCTCCATAAAACAGGACCTCCTGCCGTAACTCTGATTTTGTGCCTTTTCTTCACTGCACGTTTCATTACCTGACATTTAAATGTTCATTTGCTTAGTCCCTGCCTCTGGCCTTGCCATGTGAGTTCCCTGAGCGCAGGGACTGGTTGTGTTCCCTGTTCTGTCCCCAGCCTCAAGAGCAGCACCTGCTCAGCAGAGGGTGTACAGTATCTGTTAGGTGAGGTGGGTGGCTGGGTGGGCGCAGTTTACACGCCTGCAGCCTCAGGGGCAGGCTGATGCTTTCTCAGGAACCTGTTTCTGATCAATTCTACTGAATAAAGTTGCTTGAAGGAAAAGTTTTCCATGTCTTAAATTCTACTTGAAGCAAGAAACAAGGACTGCTGGGGGAAATGTGCACCTTTGTCCATTATCCCCACTCCTCAAAACTGATGACAGACGTCTGCACACCTCTCAGTTACAGGAGCTGACTTCCCCGCCCCATCCCTCTTCCTGAGAACTCCTTCACTGTGGATAAAATCCAGACTAGAACCTTGACCGAGCTTCCTGATGTGTTATTTAACATGATTCTCAAGTTCATGGCAGGACCTGGGGCACTAGCAGAAAGCTGCCTCACATGGCACATAGTGTCCTGGAGGGATGACTGCTATTCCAGGATTAGTCAAGGAGATGCAGCTGGTAAGGAGACAACATATGATCACGGTTTCCCCGATTTCAGGTCTGAGAAAGAGAGTGAGCTTTTCCCAAGTTACTTACGTCTGTGGAGGTGGGGCTGGGCAGGGACACAGGCTGAACAGATGCAGGGAAAGTGAATGTGGTCTCTGTCTTTTCATTTTCAGGGGAGTCAGGATGACTGGATGGGGGGGATGTTGGGGTAAGGGCTCCAAACCCCAGCACTGCATTGTATTTTGGAGGACGACCTATATACCGAGAGAAGGGAACAAAAGGGGAAAAAGGGGGGAGGGAAAGAAAGGGGGAAAAATGGTCTTACATACCTTTGGCCAGTGTTCCTCATTGGCTAGCATGGAAAAGGAAGTGAGGTAGCAGACAGAAAGTTAATACAACAGTCCCAAAGAGAAGAAGAGAAGCAAAGATTTAAATGTCATTAGAAACAAATGCATGAGTCTCGAAGGGAGGATAAGAGAGCCTCAGAGAATGGCAGGAGATTCTGGGTCATATGTTAAAGGTCTTCATCTTGGGCAGATTATAGAGACACTCCTCAACTATTACAATCTGAGATTTCTAATGGGAAAACAAGATATCAAAGCTCAATGGGAGTCAAGGCCAGGGATAAGTATTTATTTTCCCGTGTCTTTTGCACGTTGTTCCCTAAGGTTTTTCTGCAATCGCTATCCATATAATAATATTAATGATTCTCAGTTCCCAGAGATATTCTCGAGGACTTCTGATTGTCCTTTTCTCTCCTATACACATTTTTGTCACTTCATTTTATGAGGGGGAGAAAGGCAAAGGGAAGAGGCAAAATTCAAGTTAACTACTCTGCCCCTTGCTGGCAGAGCCAGTAAGAGATATGTTCTGGGAGCAGCTGAAACCTAACAGCTAAAAAGATGTTATGGGCCTAACAATGACTTTAAGTGTGCCTGGACTCAGATATCCTCCCCAGTTGATCAAGGAGTGCTCCCTGCTTTCATCACAAACATTCCGGTGAACTACCTGTCCTAGCGTCTCAGGTAAGGCCCTGTCATCAGTAACACTGCTAACTGAGAGAGCTGGTCTGAGCAACAGCATGTTGCATCAAACTTCACGGCTACAGAGAATCTACAAATGAGTCCTAATAGGTGTCAGAAGTCCAGGCCAACCCCTTATGATATATCAAGTCAGGGTCTTTGTCTTCCAGGGGCCAAGGTCATAGCTTCTAAGATGTCAAGTGATCAAAAGTGTACACCCAGCGTACCACAGGCAAAAAAAAAAAAAAGGTACACACTGCCTACAAGCACTGGTGAACGGTATATGGGATCATGACTTTGCCAACAGTTATTATTTACATTAGGATTATGCACAAGAGTCATGATTCTGTCAGATACTACACAAACATTACCTGTCTGTGTTAAACCGGCACTGTCTGCAGCACAGAGACAGATCATACTGGTTTGTCTTTTCTAAGGTATTTAGTGCTGCTAGAAGGGAAAGTGGAAGATGAATGCTCTTTGTTTACCCACAGAAGGCACATCCTAGGCATTGTGAATGCAGGCTTTCATCCTCTGACCTTGGCAAGAGATGCCAAGGTCTTTCTGGCTCATTTAACCCCTATCCTCTTAGCAGACACTGCCCACTGGCAGGCCAATTAACTGTAACTTCTGGCTGGGGGCTCCTCTCTGAGAATTATATCAGAGGTCACTAAAAATTGCCAAAAACAAAACAAAACTACAGAAAATAACCCATCACACCTTGGCCTAGGGATCAATATGAAGCAAGCCCAGTGACTCCAGGACTCCCATCTAAGTCTGTTTTGGCTTCCAAAGGAGGGACTGATGAAACACTGGAATGGGTCACTAAGGCGCTGTGCTATCTCTCTGAGGGGAAGAGGTGGGCATGGTATAGTTGGAGCCCTGCCTAAGGCAGACAAAGGATCGGAGTGACCACCTAAGCTTCCAGCAGCCCTGAGACAGCGTGTGCACGCACACAAATCAGCATGCGACTCCATTCGCTCTGCAACCTTTCTGGCCTGGAAGTGTAGTTCAGGGTCACATTACCATGTGGAGAAAGGGACCTTGGGCTGTATTACTGCCATCAAAGAACAATTTCAGAGCCCTGTTTATGAGCTCAGGCCTACTTGTGGTGAGAGTGGAGACTGCCCTGAGGGTGAGGTGGGGGACAATGGGGGATGGAGCTCTTCAGGAGTTGCTGCCTTGGGAGCCTGTTTTGACAGTGCTCTTTCCTTCCTTAGTTGGAGATGCTCTCTTCTCTCATACATTCTGAATTCCCAGTGTGGCTACCCTTCTCCTTCCTAGGAAGCCTGCAGCTCACAGACGCTTGAGAGTGATGCTCTGTCCTCACTGCGTCAGGAGCTTTCAGACACCACTAAGAACACCCTGGCAACAGCAGCGCTCTGTTTGGCTCAATGATGCTAAAACGCTTCCTCTTACAGGGTGTTCTGTTCACTGTGCTATTCATCAACAGCCTGGTGGGCCTGGGGCAGAAATGCTGCATTAAGCCATTCCCCTGAGCCAGCTCTGCCAGAACCCCAGGAAGGCAGCTTTGATCCAGTATACAGACCTCTAATAAGAAATCTCACTCTCTTTTCCCCCCATTCTCAGAGAACAGCAACAAGACTATTTTCAAGGGGTAGAGGAATTAAGAAAGGGCAATGGGAGGAGGGACGGGAAGGAAACACACACAGAAAGCAAAAGCAGCAGCCAGGGGGAGACACAAAAAGGCACTCACCTCTCTTCCGGGTCCCGGGATGCACTGTGCTGTTCAGGTACGTGACTGCACTCTTCTTGCGCTTTGGGGAATGAAGACGGAGAGGTGACTGGCTGGAAGCACGGTTATCACTAACCCGGGCACAAGCTAAAGACCAAGCACTGCAGGCCTGCTAACGTGCCAACCAGTTAGTGCCAGTCACCCCAAGGTGTGGGGTTCTTATGTGTACTTGGCTCTAAGAGAATACTCCAGAGAAGCCTGTCTCTGCTTCAGGAGACAGTCATACTCAGATGATAGGATGAGTTAAATTTTCAAGGTAGGTTTGTAGCTATTTGAACTTCAGGAATAAATTAAGGGGGAAAACAGTGAGAAAAATGAAATAATGGGATCGGCCAGAGAAAAATCCACCATTTTACAAAGCTGGCCAAGCACAATCTGGTACTGCTCTTAAGCAGGTTTTCAGAGGGGATGCACTGAATGAGTTGTGAATGAAACTGAACACGTGAAGGAAGGGCCAAGTGCTGACAGGAGTACCTCCGGCTCAAAGACCGCACCACTGTACACCGGATTTGCTGTTGTTCTTCTTTTCCGTTCTTGCCTCTTGCTTTGGATTTCTTGGGAAAGCAAAAGGTTTGGATTAGAAGAAAGGCACGGAGAACCCCACCACACTTGACTTCCCTGTCTACCTACTGCTCTTCCCATGACAAGTTAAGGAATGAGAGCAAGTCTCTCGGTTCCCCCACAGCCTCAGCCAAGGCCAGCATGCGGCTGGCAGCAAACACGCGCGACCGTTTTCCTCTTGCCTCTTGGAGGGCAAGGCCGTGCTGTCCTACAGGGTGGCTCTCTGTGGACTGAGAGCTTAACAGTAGACCACACTTGTCAACAGCCGTCCTGATCTATCTTTAGGTCACTATAATACAGGTGTGGATGAACTTTATCCACAGATCTAGACTGAGTAATTATAGTTTACCATTCTTGAATTAAATAACTAAGAGAGGTACAGCTCTGCAACCATTCCTAAGATTCTGATAATCAAAAGGGACAGAAATTCCAAGACTTGTCAGAGGCCATTTGCTACTTTGTGCTGCCAGGAAAAAAAAAAAGTTTCTCTAAGTGAACAGCAGTCCCCTTAATCCAGGCAGTAGGGAATTTCCCCAGGACAATAGTGTGGATAAATAAAGATAGAGAAGCTGAACATTAGCTAGAAGGAAGGTACGTTTACTCCAAAAAAAGAAGTCCACACTGGTTGAATCACACTGTGTTCCAATTTTCAAGTCTAACAATAAATCGAACACTGTTTTTGAGAACAAAGCTCTAAGCCAGAAGCAAGGCAGCACCATGAATGTCTTCTCTTACCTTCTAGATGGTCATGTGTTACCAACCCTAGAGACACCATGAAGGCAAGTTTCTGTGCCAGAGAAACAAAAGAAGAATATACTTCAGTTTGGGTTCTCATAAAGCCAACTGCATGTTCCCAGTTAGACTCCTAGAGAAAGCCACCCAATGGCTGGTGGCAGGAAGAAAGCCAAGTTCAGGTGAGCAAGGTGCAGGCACCCTCTGCTCTGAGAAGCTATGAAGCTGCCCGGGAAGCTTTCTGATCTTATAGGAATCAAAAGAGAAGGACTGGGGCCTGTATCTTCTACTTTCTCAATGGCAGAAATCACAATCTTGAAAGACCTAAGTTTTCCCAGAAAAATTCTCTAAGAGAAAAGAGAAATCCACACTGAAAAAAAACAAAAACAAAAAAACACAGAGAGTGTTCCAAAGAGCCTCTCATACAACAAGCTCCAAATTCTAAGAACTTCATTTGTGATACGGGGTCAAGAGTTCTTGTATTTTTACTATCACTGACTGGACAATGAAAGTTCAGTTCAGTTTTCAGGACAATGAAAACTCAAAGCTAAGAGTTTTAGGAATGTTAGCAGGTGGTTCTGCTTAATACTGTGACTTTCCAATCAACCACGGGCCTGTAAATTATAGAGTGATGATTTCTCTCTGACCACCACTCTCAGCGCTCCATCGGAAGCTAGGCTGATGAGAACACTGGACTCCAAGGCTGGAACACTCGTTGCTTAAACATGGAGTGAGCAACAGATTGATTACTACTTTGCTGTTTGGTTGGATGTGAGTCTGGAAAGTATGTCTTCATTTTCTACTATAGCCTGCGTGTAGCTGCTAAATATGCCAAATGATAAATCATCAGTTTCTCTAACTGATGAATAAGGAAACATCATTAGTTGACACTCCTGTAGAATCATGTATACCACAATTTGGTCTTTGAAAATCCAGACATCTTACTCTCAACATTAAACATCGTGATATTTTGGCCTGAACTGACAGGTTCATGCTATTCAAGTTACTGAGTGTTTTATAAAGATAATCTTGAACAAGCCACTTGAGAACACAGAAATGTCCTTTACCGGTATTCTCAGCATCCTGAAGAAATGTTATTATTTTATTTCTTATTTCAAAAGCAGGTGGGCACTTGTCCTCCCAACAGCCCGAGTGCTTCAGTAAGGAAAAGCCTTGGACTTGCTGCGCATTCTCTACACTGCATGCACTCTGCAGCTGCCAGTTAACCGCATTCCTAATTTTCACTTATTCCTTCAAAACTTAAGATCAGAAGACTGTCTCCCAACTGTTCTGTTAATAAAGCAGTGTGTGAACTGACATTCTGATGCACCTTCTTTTAATCAAGTAATGGCACCCTTCTTGGCCACTCACATCCAACTCATCTTTGCCAGTCTAGATCAAGCTCATAAAAGAATTACTACATGGGGAAAAAATCTCTTCCATAGAACTGATTTTTAGTGATAAATAGAATAAAAAGTCAAGAACTCTGGCCTCACCTATGTATCACATGTATACCAATAACTAAGTTATCCTCTTTATGGCAGTGATTCTGTCCAATTAGAAATACCTGTTATTACACAAGGGTACTTGCATGTCTACATGGTGCTACTGACATAAGATACCCTTCAGTTTCTTTTGACAAGGGGATTTTGCTAATAGTCTGCTCTCTTTTTCACCCTCCAAGCCTAATACTTGACACTAATTTTGCAGATAACTTTGTAAGTTTCTCAGTAACATGCATGACTAGTACTTCTTTTTGGTTCAAGTTTTGGTCTCTTCTTTAAAAAGCAGATTAAAAATTAATTCATTTCATATCATAAAGAATTATAATTGTACTTGTTATAGAAAAACCTGAACTGGCTTAATAAATCATTGCTCTAAAAAATGACATGAAGCTTTGATGGCTTCATGCCACTATCTGACATGGTTTCATTACAAAGAATGCACTGAGGACAGAAGGGAAGGGATTGCTGGTCTAATAAAATCCAGCTATCAGATATTCATCATCATATTACCTGTCCACATTTCTCTTTTAGAGCTGCTTGTACGAAAGTATCAACTATAATATTCTATTGTCTAAGGACACACAAATTCACAATCTGTGTTTGTACCAGAGTTTCGTTTGCTATTTAAGTTTATAAGTCTATATTAAGTTGCAGTACAGATGTTACTGTTTTCATCCCTACTTTTGTGCTTCAATGATCTACTTTCGAGCTACTGATTCATCTGGGATTTGGGGATCTAATGCAATACAGCAGTAATAACAAAAATGCACACGTAACAAGTGTAATCCATAACATAGACAGACGCTAACTGAGTGAACGGGACAGCTCACAGATGCTGGCAGAGACAAACCAAACAGAATGACCATTAGGAATGCAGGGGGGCACCTGGGGAAATGGTCATGGATCACACAATTCACATCTGTGACACAGCTACGGAATCTCTGTTTGCTAGCTTGTGAACCCTACAGGCCACACTCTTCATCTGTCCCAGGCCAACCTGATTTGGCAATAACATCACTGAAGAGTGAGAAAACACAAGAAGAGGAAATCCAGTGATTCAGAAAGCAAGGGTCCCCCCGATGTATGAGAGTAAGTCACATCGCAGAGACTGAGCCACACCTTGGAGGGCTGGGCCTACCTGAGGGTTCTCCTCCCGTTTTGGTTTGGGTGCAGCAGGCGGAGTGATGGTGCGGCTCTCTGTTTGTTTTTCATCTGTTTCTGTGTGGGATTTAACCGTCTAGAAGAGGAAAATTAAATGAAACTTCAGAATTCATTTTATTAAGAGAATAAAAGCAAACATACTTTGTTGCCAACAGGAAAGAAAAGAACATACTCAAACCGGAAACATAATAAAGGAGACAATATGGACTTCAGGTTAGAAGGGGGAGGGACTTCCCCGGTGGTCCAGAGGTTAAGACTCTGTGCTCCCAATGGAGGGGGTCTGGATTCAATCCCTGGTCAGGAACTAGATCCCACATGCTGCAACTAAGACTCGGAGCAGCCAAATAAAAAAATTACAATAGTCTATTTCTATGTACTTTAGGATACAGGAGTAGTTTTCTAGAAATAAGTCCATTCTTGTTACATATAGGTCAAGCTCTGGTTCACAGTGCACTTAAGATCTGAATGATGTTAAAAAAAAAAAAAGTCTTACATACACACTTTTCTATTTCAGAAGAATTCCAATCACAGCCTTAAGAGAGGCTGCAGAACTCCCCTTACTCGGGACACTTAAAATCGGCCTGTATCATCCATTAGAGGAGAGGTGCAATTGCCAAGGAAAGACTATATTGTAAAAGGCTGACATCCTGATTGCAGCGAACCTCACCTTCCAGGTGCGTCCATTCAAACAAAACACCACCAGTAGCATTACCATCTGGAGAAGGAAATGGCTCCCCACTCCAGTGCTCTCGCCTGGAAAATCCCATGGACGGAGGGGCCTGGTGGGCTACAGTCCATGGGGTCGCCAGGAGTTGGACACGACTGAGCGACTTCACTTCACTTTTCACTTTCATGCATTGGAGAAGGAAATGGTAACCCACTCCAGTGTTCTTGCCTGGAGAATCCCAGGGATGGGGGAGCCTGGTGGGCTGCCGTCTCTGGGGTCGCACAGAGTCGGACACGACTGAGGCGACTTAGCAGCAGCAGCAACAGCATTACCATCTTCAGACACAAGAGGAAGCTGGCAAATTGGCAGACTGGGGGCTGGGTTGGCCTTTCCATTCTTATCATGACCCAGTGGCTGATTCATGTTATGAAACCCTCTGTAAATACTGAAATGACATTAGAACAGTGGATACAAAACTATAAACACAAACCTAATTTACTTTTTCAAAATTAAAAACAATGCAGATGCAAATGGTTTTTTTGATGGCAACAAGTAATTGAATAAAAGTGAAACTGTCTGATTATTGATGAGAAGGAGCCAAATGAAAGCCAAATGTAGAAAGAAGGTTCTACAAGCAGGATATCAAAAGGTCTCAGAAATCATTATGTTGTGAAATATTTTACTAGATCTGAAAAACGAACATAATAACAAACACTTTTCACTTTACTTCCTGGCCACATCCATTATTTTCCTTCTGCTCCTCACATTATTCCTGTAGGAAAGTTTAAGTGTCTGCCTTATCAGTACTGTGGCAACCACTAGGGGCATAAATGCTACTTTGTATTTTTTTTTTTTTAATCACTGTAATATTTCCACCTCTGGACTACACAGAGGCCACTTGAGAGCAGGATTGTTCTACACACTTTAGCATCCCTTTGCACCCAGTACAGGGCCTCACCATAGAGCAGGTATGCTGTAAAGAGGTGCTGACCTTCTGAGTGGGGAGTAGAACCTACCAGAAGAATCACGTGCTCTCCTCTCTCACACACTTTTTGTTTTAACCAAAAAGGACACATTTCCCCCATAAAACAAACCACCAAACACACCTACAAAGGAACACAATAGGAGAGTAGTTTCTAGCGGTAGTTTTAAGGTCCTGTGTGCCCAGGAAGCTTATTTCATAGCTCTGTGGATCAGAACAACAGGAGTCTGATGGGGGAGGGAGAAGGGGGTCAGTTGTAAGGGTTTGCTGCTCTACTCCAAGGCTGTGTGAAGTCTCTTGGGGTTTCTTCTTTCCATCTCTAGGGCTGAATAAAGCAAGTAGTGGTAATGCCTCCAGGGAAGATCAAACCAATTCCTCTTCGCTAAGGAATTATCCAAGGTTCAAATTTTCTCTTGTGTAAGAAGAGTACAGCTATCTCAAGGTTACATAAAGAATACCAAAATCATCCAAGAAAATAAAGATAAAGCAAACAAAACAACAGGAAGGGGGACTTTCCTGATGGCTCAGTGGTAGAGAATCCTCCTGCCAATGTAGGACACACAGGTTCAATCCTTGGTCCAGAAGATTCCACATGCCACAGGGTAACTTGAGCCTTGACATGACTGCAGTTCTGGCCAACTAATCTGAATGCAAATTTGTGAGGGACCTTGAGCCAGGACAACCAAGCTGAGAGGCAAACTGATTTCTGACCTCAAGAACCATGTGGAATAATAAATTTTTGTTGTTTAAAACTGCTTACAAGAAAAAAAACATTAGAGGAGGGGAGTGATATCACAGAAATGGCCGGACAGGGAGTTTTATAATTATTCCTTTAACTGAAACAAACATTAAGCTGGCAGAAACAGAGAATCAACTTTTTAAAATGTTGGAATCTAATAAAAAACTGAGAACAACCAGTTGTGAGACACCTACTGAACAGAGAAGCTGCTAGATTTTGTTAAGAAACGATTTTTCCCTCCCTGCCTACAAAGCCATCCGCTAGCTCAGCAGAGGCTCTGGAGATGGTAGCCTGTGCTCCTGGTGTGTTTTGCTGGACCTTGTTTTCAACGTGTGGCTGTGTATTCTGACCTGTCTGGTAATCCCCTGAGGACTGGTACAAAGGTTGACCTTTGTTTGCCCGCCTAAGGCTGGAGTGGCTTTCCAAGAGCCATCTGATGAAAGCATCTGAAGACATAAGCTACCTGTAGTTATGTGTGCAAGGACACTGGATGGAGTGTGCAGCAGACAGACTCAAAGGCCTAGGAAGAAGGAAGTGAGGAGGAAGAGTCTTAGAGGAGTAAAGGCTTTAAATGGCTATCCCATACCCTGGGGAATCCAGAGTGCATAGAGCGTTACCGGGACTAGATGCATCCTTAGAAAAGAGCCGAGAGAGCCCTAAGCTTGCGCCTCTGCTGCTGTGTGAGCTCTGTCCAAGAAAGGTGAAGTCTAGGACAGTTACAGGTGGCCTGTTTAGCACTGAAGGAATGCCCCTGCTCAAAGCCAATCAGCAAAGGCCAAGAGAGGGTTTTCTGTTTTTGTTTTAATTTACTTATTATTACCTTTTTCTTCCTTTTGGCTCCAGTTGTTTTAAGTAAATCTAATAGACAGAGATTTCAATAACCACAGATGATAAGAAACAGTATTTGTAAAAATAGTGTGGAAAAGGCACTACACAGAAAAACAACAGAGGCTCTCAACAATCAATAACAATAAACCCTGGGGTAGGAGGAGAATCTAATTTCCAGAGTTATCACGTTGTAATTTAAAAGTGAACGTTTTTCACAATTAGGAGGCACACAAATAAACAGGAAAGTATAGCTGTTTCACTGGGGAAACACAATAATAAGACACTGGCCTTCAGGAAGCCCAGACATCAGACTCCCACTGTCTTAAATATGCTCAAAGAGCTAAAGCAAACCATGGCAAAGAACGAAAAAATAACCCAGGAGGGCAATGGCTTACCAAAAACAAAATATTAATACAGAGACAGAAATTATCTAAAAGCAGCAAATAGAAATCTGCGATTGAAAAATAGTTGAAATGAAATATTCACTAAAGGAGTTTAGGCAAAAGAAAAAAATCAGTGAACCTGAAGACAGGACAACTGAAATTAACCAGTCTAAGGAGCAGACACAAAAACGAATGCAGAAAAATGTACCGAGCCTAAGAAACCTGTGAGACACTACTAAGCATACCAACGTATGTGTTATAACTCCCAGGGGAAAGCAGAGACAAAGAAACAGAAATGGTCTTTAAAGAAGGGCCAGCTGCAAACTTCCCAAATTTGATGAAACACAGGATCTACAGGCATACCGTGCTTTCTTTACTGCACTTCACATTATGGGATTTTACAGACACTGCATTCTTTACAAACTGAAGGTCTGTGGCAACCCTGCCTCTATGTCACATCTTGGTAATTCTCACAATTTTTCAAACGTTTTTGTTATTGTTATATTCAATAATATAAATAAGGTGTTTTGTGATCAGTGATCTCTGCTGCTACTACTGTAGAAGATTATAACTTGCTAAAGGCTCAGATGATGGTAAACATTTTTACCAATAAAGCATTTTAAAATTAAGGTATATGCATTTTTTTTAGACATAATGCTATTGCACACTCAGTAGACACAGTATAAACATAACTTTGATATGCACTGAAAAACCAAAAAATTCACGTGACTACCTTTATCTGCTTTATTGTGGTGGTGTGGAACTGAACCCACAGTATCTCCAAAGTTCGCCTGTATACATCTAAGAAGCTCAATGACCTCCAAGGAGGATAAACTCAAAGAGGACTTATACTGAAACACAACACAATCACACTGTCAAAAGCCAAAGAGAATCTTGAAAGCAGCAAAAGTAGAACGATGCACCACCCCTTAGTAAGGGGTCCTCACCAAGATTAACAGTCAGTTTCTCATCAGAAACCAGAGACCAGAAGGCAATGGGATGACATGTTTAAAGTGCTGAAAGGATCTCCTTGGTGGTCCAGTGGTTAGACTCCACACTTCCACTGCAGGGGCACGGGCTCAATCTCTGGTCAGGGAGTTAAGATCCCACATGCCATGTGGCGTGGCCAATAAATAAATATAAGAAGTGCTGAAAGAAAAAAAGACTATCAACCAAGAATTCCATTTCCTGCAAAAAGCCAAGGGAGTTCATTGCTAGCAGGCTTATCCTAAAAGAACTCCCTTTAGATTATTCAGGACGAAATAAAAAAAACTTTAGACAGTAAATTAAACCCCCTCCCCCAAAACAAAAACTTCAGTAAAGGTAACTATATAGGTTAATGTAAAATCCAGTATTACTGTAGCTTTGAATAGTAACTTTCCTTTTAGCTTCCTATATGACTTAAAAGAGAAATGCATAAACAGAAATTCTAAATATGCATTCATGGCTACACAATACATTAAGATGTAATGTGAGGTGGGAAGAGCTTTTGTATACTACTGAAGCTAAGCTGGGATCAAATCAAATTACACTGGTCCAAAAAGATGTAAGACATGTAGATAACAAAATAGCAAAATGGCGTAACTCTGCCTACAGGTGACCACTTTAAATGTAACTAGATTAAACTCACAAATTAAACAATAGAGTGGCAGAATGGATTAAAAAAAAAGATATAACAATATGCTCTCTACAAGAGATCATTTTAGAGACAAAGACACAAAAAAGTATCCATCAAAGAATGGAAAAAGATACTGCATGGAAACAGTAGTCAAAAGAGTATAGGGATGGCTATCCTAATATCAGACACTTCAACTCACTTTAAGTCAAAGATTGTTATAAGAGACAAAAAGGTCATTATATATTGACAAGAGAGTCAATTCATCAAGAAGATATGACAATTTCAAATACATAGGCACCAAACAACAGAGTCTCAAAATATATGATGCATATACTGACAGAACTGAAGGGGAGAAATAAACAGTTCTATAATAATAATTGAAGACTTTAATACCTCACTTTAAATAAAGAAAAGACCATGTACAAAGAAGACCAATAAGGAAATTGAGGACTGACTGCTGTAAACCAGCTAGACCTAAGAGACATACAAACAAGCACCCACTCAACAACAGAATACACATTCTTCTTAAGTACACATGGAACACGCTTCAGGACAGACCATATTTCAGGACACAAAACGAACCCTAACACATTCTAAAAGACTGAAATCATATGATGATAATAGAAGCCAGAACTTGATACAGAGCAATACTGAAAATTTTTAAGTAGGTAGAAATTAAACAACATACTCTTCAACAACCAGTGGAACAAATAAGGAATCCCTGGGGAAGTTTTCTATCTCCCTGAAGAATGGAAATGATCATCATACATACCCAAACTGATGAAACACAGTGAAAGCACTGCTCGGAGGGAAATTCATGGCTGCAATGGTCTACATTAAAAAATAAAAAAGAGTTCAAATCAATAACCTAAATTTATAGCTTAAGGAACTCAAGAAGAACTAAACCCAAAGCTAGAGGAAGAAAGGAAATAGTAAAAATTATCTCCACATTAGAGTGGAGATAAATGAATTGGAGAATAGAAAAATAATAGAATAATGAAACCAAAAGTTGATTCTTTGAAAACATCAACAAAATGACAAGTCTTTAGTTAAACAGGATAAGACAAAAAAAGACACAAGTAACGAAAATTAGAAATAAAAAGGTGACATTATTATGAATCTTATGGAAATAAAAAGGATTATAAGAGAATACACTGAACAATTGTACACCAATAGGCTGCCAAAGGGGAGGGGCTTGCAGAGGGGATGGTGAGAGGCTGGGGTAGCAGATATATATCCATCCTATATACAGGATGGATAAACAACAAGCTCTTACGATACAGCATAGAGAACTACATTCAATATCCTACGATAAACAATAATGGAAAAGAATATAAAGATGAATGGTAACTGAATCACTATGCTGTATAGCAGTAATTAACACAACATTGTACATCAACTATACTTGAACTTGGAAAAATTTTTAAATTGTATGCCAAAAATAGATAATTTAGATGAAATGGATAAATTCTTATGAAGATACAAATTACCAAAATGGACTCAAACAGAAAATCTCGACAGAATATAAAACTAAAGAGATTGAAACAGTAATCAAAATACTCTCAAAAAAGAAAGTCCAAGACAGTTTCTCTGGTGAATTCTACCAAACATATAAAGAACTAACACCAATCTTCCTCAAACTTTCCCAAAAAAAGTTATCTATTATGAATATTGATGCAGAAATCCTCAATAAAACACTAGCACACCAAGTCCAAGCAGTATATTAAAAGGAGAATGCTGCTGCTACTGCTAAGTCGCTTCAGTCGTGTCCGACTCTGTGCGACCCCATAGATGGCAGCCCACCAGGCTCCGCCGTCTCTGGGATTCTCCAGGCAAGAACACTGGAGTGGGTTGCCATTTCCTTCTCCAATGCATGAAAGTGAAAAGTGAAAGTGAAGTCACTCAGTCATGTCTGACTCCTAGCGACCCCATGGACTGCAGCTCACCAGGCTCCTCCATCCATGGGATTTTCCAGGCAAGAGTACTGGAGTGGGGTACACAATGATAAAGTAGAACTTATATTAGGAATGGAAGGTATTTATTTTATTTTATTTTTTTGGTATTTTAAAAAATCAACATAATATACCATGTTAATCAACAAAGGCAAAGAAAAACAACATGATCTCTCGGTTAGGCAGAAAAAGCATCTGTGAAAACTCAATACCCATTCATGATACAAACACTCAGCAAACTAGGAAGAGATGGGAACTTGCTCAGCTTTATAAAGTACATTTATGTGAAACCACAGCTAGCACCATACTCACTGGTGAAATACTCACTAGTGAAATACTGAAAGCTTCCCCTTGGAGATGAGGAACAAAAGAAGTATGCCCACCTTTACCACTGCTATTGAACAATGTAGTGGAAACTCTAGCCAGAGCAGTAAGGCAAGGAAAAGAAATGCAAGGCATTCGAACTGGAGAGGAAGATGCAAAACTCTATTTGCAGAAGACCTGCTCTTACATACATAAAATCCTGAAGATCCACAAAGCAACTACTATAGCTAAGAAATGAATTCAACAAAATTGCAAGATCCAAAATCATCACAAAAATCAGATGTATTTCCAACACACTGTAACTCACAATAGCAGCGAACAATCCTAAAAGGTAATTAAGGAAACAACTCAATTTACAATATCATCCAAAAGAATAAAATATCTAGGAATAAATTTAACCTAGGAGGTAAAAGACTTGTATATGAAAACTATACAACACTCCTAAGAAACAAAGAGAACCTAAATAAATGGAAAGACACCCATGTTCAAGTATAGGAAGACTGAATATTGTTATTAAGATAGCAATACTATACAATCTACAGATTTAACACAATTCCTATCAAAATTGCAACAGCCCCTCCTCCCCCTTTTTTTGCAGAAAGATTGGAAAAGACAAATTCTAAAATTCTTGTAGACCTACAAGGACTCCTGAAGAGCCAGAACAATATTGAAAATGAAAAATGTTGGACTCATCCTTCCCAGTTTCAAAACTACAGCAATTAAGACAGTGTGGTTGGTAACAGCCCACACATCCATGGCCAACAGATTTCCAATAATGATGTGATGATCGTTCAAATGGGGAGAGAATAGTTTCTTCAAAAAATAGTGCTGGGAGAACTGGTATCCACATGGACCCTTGTTTCACATTATTATGCAAAATTTAAGTCAAAATGGATTACTGACCTACATATAAGAGCTGCTACTGCTGCTGCTAAGTCGCTTCAGTTGTGTCCGACTCTTCGTGACCCCATGGACTGCAGCCTACCAGGGTCCTCTGTCCATGGGGTTTTCCAGGCAAGAGTACTGGAGTGGGTTGCCATTGCCTTCTCCGACATATGAGAGCTAAAACCATGCAACTCTTAGAAGAAAAATTAGGGTTAAATCTTTGTGACCTTAGATGTGACAATGGTTTCTTACCTATGACACCAAAAAGCACAAGGAACAAAAGTGTATCTCAAAATCTCTCAAACTATCTGGATTTCTGGTTTTTATTTACTTTTGGCTGCATTAAGGCTTCGTTGCTGCACAGGCTTTCCTCTAGCTGTGGCGAGCAGAGGCTACTTTCTAATCACAGTATGCAGGCTTCTCATTGCAGTGGCTTTTCCCGTGCAGAGCATAGGCTCTAGGGTGCACAAACTTCTCTTGTGGCTCCCAGGCTCTACAGCGCAGGCTCCACAGTTGTGGCACATGGGCCTAGGTGCTCTGCAGCGTGTGGGATCTTCCTAGACCAGGGAGCAAACCCATGTCCCCTGCACTGGCAGGCATATTCTTTACCACTGAGCCACCAGAAAAGCCCTCTGGCTTTTCTCAGAGACGTTTCCATATGACAAAAATTGGCTACTGTCAAAAAGTAGCTGCCTCCTTGAGACGGAGTATATTACTCTGCAGTTTACCACAGTCTTTTCTATTTTCTGTTCTTGACACCAAGGCCAAAATGTCAATTTTGTCACACTGGTCTTACTATTTCAAAGATAAATTAAGAATACAACTGGGATATCACTTGTATTCATGTTCCCATTGAAAGTGAGGGGAAAAAAATCCATTTGTTTACTCCCAATCTGTGTTATTTATTTTTATTTCCTACTCTGCACCTGGACGAATTTGCAAATCTTATTCTTTTTTGGTTTTAAAAGATAGAAACAAAGAACTCTGAAAAATACTAGAACTAAATTGCCACATATACCTCTGAATTACAAATTCACCTTTTGAGGCCATGATGCAAGAATAATCAAAGTCAGACACCTGCAAAGGTTTTAAATGTTCAAACGGTTACACCAATCAAGGTTAAAATTTGGATTGAGAGCAAAGCAAAATCCATCTTTGGGTCACTTGGCTCTGTTTTCCCCACTGGAGGGCAAAGAGTCACTACCTCAAATCTCCTTAAAGGGAAGACTGGGATTTGAAGATAATGTATAGGATAATATTCTCAACTTGGAAGTACCTTTTTTTTTTTTTAAGCGGATACTGTGTAGGTTTCTATATAAAATAATAAATGGAAGTAGGGGAATGGGTAGCAATCTGACAAATTTTCCCATAGAACCTGGGATTTTTTTCAGCAGTCTAGCCTTGGGAAATACACAGAAGGCTTTGTTGCAGGGGATGGGATGGGATGACATGGATAAAAAATGAACATTAATTTCTCACAACTAACTGTGCTAGGCACAGTCCAACAGACTTTAAGTGCTTTATGACTTTCTAGCATCCACAGGTGTTTAGCCCATTTCACAGAATGCTGGAGAGGACACAGGCATGAAAGGAAGCAGAGTGGGGGCTCCGACTGCCTTACCTACTTTTCTGCCTTGAGTATGTTTCTAGCCTTGAAGCTCTTTAAACTTTACCACTCAGTTCCTCACAGCCACAGTGTAACATGGCTTCCAATAAGGGATAAGGCAGGGGGTCTTTCATCTGGGGTGGACAAGAAGCTGCAGGTGCCTAATGGGGGCGGGGGGAGGAGAAGTGAGACAACTGCTGTTACAGCGGATGTTACCTCTTTCCTTTCCTACAGGAAAGCCTTTGAAACTACTCAACCTGCCGTGCTTCCTCCTATGAAGGCAGAGTCACAGCACCTGCCCCAAATGCTCTGGAGACTGCGTTTTGTGATGGCACAGGCTTTAACTTACCAACCCTCATGTCAGTACATGTAGCATAACAGCTGGCACGGGATCAAAACATTTTTATTAAGTGATTGTTATCACCTAAACAAAAGAGCAGAAACCAGAAAGGAACCCTAGCCTGGTCACATACAGAATGTTAGGATACAGGTTTGGGTATCTCTATGAGTAGGCTGTAAGTGGTACCTCTGTGGCCATATATTGCCTATCTATGAGATCTCTTAAACAGCTCTAAATGAGATACTGGAAATGAAATATGAAGAGAAAGGGGGAGAGTAGAAAGATCTGAAGATAATCCTGAGAATGGAGTCTAAAGAGATTCCTTGCTAACTGAGGTTGATAACCTGTGAGACTGCTATGCCAAGTGGTCTGCTAAACTAGAACAGCAATGACTGTATTTGTTTATTAGATCAACAAGGGAGCCCATTGAATTCACTGCTGGAAAAGTTTTTTTAATTTATGGATATATTTTTATGGTATTATAATTAACATGAAGAGCTCTATCAATATGTATGGCTGAGGAAAAGATACTCAAGATATTCAAGATCTAATATGGAAAAAGCAAGTTACAAAGTAATATATAATCTGATTTTGCCTTTTGCTTTAAAAAGAAAATATGGAGGAATATGATGCTAAACTGCTAGTAGCAACTGAGAAGGAAAAAATTATGGGAGAAGTTTACTCTCTTCACAGATCATGAGCGAATGCACTTTCTACCGTATGTATCTCTGTAATGTCTGGATTTTCTTTTACAATGAATATGTATCATCGTTGTAATCAGAAAAAAATAAGAAATGTAAAAATGAAATGAAATGGAAAATATTTTTGTCTCCTAAAAAAATCTTGATCAAATAAGAGGTCAAAGAGAAATAACATTCTAAAATAATGTTTTGAAACCACATTCTTCTTAACTCTAAGGCTCCTCAGAGGTCGTCTGAGAGCCAGCACAGGGTATGACAGCAGATGGTCTACAAACATGACTCCACCCAAACTCCTAACTTGGGCATCTCACCTTCCTTATTTCATACTCGTTTGCTGATAATAAATTTGAAAACTTCTGATCTAAAATGCATGTTAAGTCATTTATCTCTAAATGTTCCTCAAACATTTCCTAGGGTTTGAGTAGGCTCCCCAGGAATAGATACGTGTTTTCGCTCGTATTTCCTGATATAAGATTGTGGTACCCAGATTCTTAGTGCCAGATTAGCAGCACTTATGAGTTGCCTGGGTAGAAAGCTGGTATTCCATGCATAAGGCTCCTCTGTTCAAGGCGGCCAAGGCAGCAGGAAGCCTTCTCATTTCCCACCATCTGGCCAGCCTCTCTGAATCATGGTCAGCCACCCAGAAGCAGAAGATTCAGGATCACCAGAGACTATTTTCAGATGAATGAGAACTCAAGCCTGAGCAATTAAAAATAGGTCAATGACTTTTTAAAGCAACCTTCTTAAAAGAGCTTTTCTTTGCAAAATTCTTTCTTGTCATTGGTTTTTCTTTAAATGGAGTATGATGACTGCCTATAAATCCTTCTCCTTGGTTTTAGAAGTCTGTCATAGAACCCTTATGTATTCTTGGAGGTTTAGTTTTACAGACTTGCATTTCTGACAGAAAATCTGATTTTAGAAATATAAATGAAAGGCTTCAATATTTGAGCTAAAATGTCTGTAACCTCTAGAGTTAAAAGAATGCATTTTAGAAATCTTCATTTTCCATTGGTTCCTCATTGTCTGTAAGAGAGAGGGAAAATCTTTGTCATGAAACTCTTTTCCTTGTTTTTTCTTCCTGCCTTTTATAGTGATATCCTCATCTGGATTCTCACTGGGCCGAAAGGAACACGGCATTTTCTGTTTACTTCTTTATCTGTGCTTCCTAACTGAGGGCAGCAGAACTCATCTGTGAATTTCTGCTTCTGAACCAGCAGGGGGAGCTCACTCACACAAGAATCAGAATCCACCTACAAGGAGAAGGTGGGTAAAGCAATCCCAACTTTCTTCAGTAAGAATGGCCCTTTTGTATTGTGGATAAATTAGCTCCTGATAAGCAACTAACAATGGGGCTGAGATAAAGAGCCTCTGAGAAGATAAAGACCCTTTACAGGCTGCCCAGCCTCAATGGCAAAGCTACTGCCCAAGCAGGTGCATACTATGCCTGTACCTGTTTTTCAAGGCTTGGCTTGCTAAGCTGTACAGTCTGAGGTCCAGCGAGTCTGGTCCCTGGAGTAGCTATCACAATGCTGGTGAGCTGGGCCATGGGGAACGTTTTGGCTATGGTTGCAGTCTGCCCATTGACGACACGGACGGGGTGGATAGAGTTCTGGGAGGTAGGGAGGGTCGTGGGGGTGAACTTGGTCAACATGACAGGCCTCTGGATAAGCTGAGGAGCGGCAAGCATGGGAGGAGGCGCCGGGGCAATAGGAATGTTATTCTGGGCCACAGGCTTGGGTCGAACCTATGGAGAAAGAAAGAACAAGTATCGTATTACTCAAACTTCTCAAGTCCTATAAGCTTTAGACACTGCCAGATCTTCTACACTATATATGTGAAATGATATTCAGTACAAATATTTATTGATAGCCACTTTAGAATTATCAATTCTATAGATCTCAGTATATACAGTATTACAGAGATGCATCAGCTCTTAGGAGGATCCAGATGCTATCTTAGAATGTAGATTTTCTGATTCCAAACCATAACTCCCTCTCCTATACCATGCCACCTCTTCAGGCTGAGGTCAGATGCCTAATCTAGAGACTGGTCCCACCCAGAACTTGTGCCTAGCGATGGTAATCACACTGCCAGTGCCCTGAACTCATCCTAACTTTCTTCACGCCCACAGCTTCAGTTCACTCTCATCTCTGGTCCTCTAACTCCCCGTTCTCAGCCAGTCCTTCTCTAGGTCTCCCTTGGGGCTTCCTCTGCCTCTGCTCAATCCAAAATATAACTATTTCTCAGGGTTTTGTCCTGGAACCCCTTTACTTCCCAATGTCCTCACTCCTCCTGGGAATTCTCATGCACCCTATGGCTTCAATTACTATCTACACAGTGAAGACTTCCACACTTGGATCTTAGGACCAGACATTTCCTGAACTTCAGAATCATTTGTTCATCTCTCTGTTATACGTCTCTACTTGGAAATTTCACAAGAAGTTCAAATCAACACGTCTAAAACTTATCAACTTCTTCCAATTCTTTCTTCTTATAATATTATCTCAGTAAATGTCCCTTTCTTACTAGGAAAAAAGAACCATTCCTAATGCTTCCACTCTACCTCTGCTTCCTAAATCCCTTCTCAAATGTGTCTACTTTTCTATCCTCACTGCCACTACTCTAGCTGTGTCATTTTACTGGAACAGTGGCAGAAAATTGATTAAAAACATGGGATTATCCTTGCCTGTGTTCAAATCCTGGTTCTACCACTTACTAGTTAGCTGTGTAACCCAAGGTAACATACCTGATCTCTCTAAGCCAGTATTTTTTAAACTTTCTAAATTGTGACCTGGAGGCAAAATCCTTTCTCCTTATACATAAGAATTTGACCTTCAGTTGACTCTAGCTGTACACCCTTGGAAGCCTGAACAGAAGAATGCCAACTATGTTAGCAGGAACAGTGCTTATGGTAAAAATGACCTCTTGGTGCTAAATCAAATCTACTATTTCCATTACTTGCAAAAAGCATAGATAGAAACTTGCTATAAATAACTTTTGAAAAAAAAGATCAGACACCATGCTTTGGGCTTCCTAAAATGGGGTGACTCTTGTAACTGGGCATGTCCACTGCGGGGACCTTGAAAGCCACATCTGTGAATTGTTGCAAGATACACTGGGCTCTTGAGAGGCATAAGGCTTCTGTGCCAGGCTCTCCCACTGTCCTGATTAAGACCTCATTTGCCTGTACCTGAGCAGTCCCTGGACAGCCATAGAGACTGTTGTTTGGATGCCTGTAGGGACTCCTACTGAAGAAAAATGTCTGATGCTATCTTGTTGGCAAGCGCTGGCTTCTGTCCTATATCATTCCAAGTGGACTGGTGCAGAGAGCGGCCTTTGATAGTCTTGTGAGTCTGAATACTTAGCTGCATCTAAGACAACCCTATAGTGTGTGCTGCAGATACATAATAGGAAATATGTTTTACACTGTAAACATAAATATTTATCTATACATCTATTTTTAAAAAAACTCATGAAACAATACTTATGTGCAACATAATCTTAACATTTCCTTTCTGTTTTCTTCATTTTACTTAAAAACTCTGGTTACAGTCCACCAAATTGATTTCAGTCATGACCCACCCTTTGAAAAACAGACTAAACCTTAGATTCTTATCTTAAAAAAAAACACCACCTACTTTCACAGTTGTTGTGAGGATTAAAATAGATAACCCATGTAAAAGGCCTACTACAGTAAGTGGCATACAGTAAGATTCTCTAAACATTAGCTATTGTCATTGTTGACACTGTCCTAACGGTTTTTTCTGCCCCAGTCTAGACAATCACCAATCTATTCTCTACACAGTGTTAAGAGGGAATTTTCTAAAACAAGAATATAACCATGCCAAGCACTTGTTTGAGAATAATTTAATGGATCCTCACTGTTCCTAGGTAAGGCCCAATTCCTATATAGCCTCCAAGGTTCCAAAGGCACTGGTCCATGGGCTTCTCCATCCCCACCTCTTACTCTAGCCTGAGTCAGCCGTGTGGGCCACACGCTCAGCCACATCAAATTTCCTTTGGTTCCTTAAGCCTACGTGTCTCTCGCCATTGTGGACTTGCATACATGTTCCTCTTTCTGCCTGGCACATTTTTATTCCTCCTCCATAACTATGTCAAACTAACATCATTAGGACTTTAGGTCTAAAATTGAACATCAGCTCTTCAAGGAAACTTTCTGTAATACTCCAAGGATGAGCTGGGTGTCCTTCTCATGTGTTCTCAGGCTATACAGTACTTCCAACAATTGTACAGAAACTAAGTTGTGTCCAATTCTTTGCAACCCCATGGACTGCAGCACACCAGGCTTCCCATCTCCTGAAGCTTGCTCAAATTCATGTCCACTAAGTCAGTGATGCCATCCAACCATCTCATCCTCTGTCACCCCTTATCCTCCTGCCCTCAATCTTTCCCAGCATCAGGGTCTTTTCCAGTAAGCTGGCTCTTTGCATCAGGTGGCCAAAGTATGGGAGCTTCAGCTGTAGCATCAGTCTTCCAATGAATATTCAGGGTTGATTTCCTTTAGGATTGGCTAATCTGATCTCCTTGCTGTCCAAGGGTCTCCCAGGAGTCTTCGGCACCACAGTTTGAAAGTATCAGTGGACACAGTGATTGCCGTACATGTGTAAGAAGCTGCATGAGGCTGAGAACTATCTTGAAACCCTCATATCCATAGTTCTTAGGGCCCTTTTGATACCTACAGCATTAAGGATTTACCTGATAAATTATTGATTTATCTCATGTGAGCATTGCCCATCCCCTTCCCCAAGGCAATTCAGAAATCACTAATGGCCACTGACCACACACTTCCTTCCCCTTCTCTCTTTGTCTGAAAGCTGAGCCCTCAGATAGGAATACCCAATCTTTCTAGCAGGCAAGGCAACTCCCCGTCAAAACCCACACTGGGACAATCCTGGTAGTCTGTCATAAGAATGGTGAGCTCAGCCCAATTGCTGGAAGAGTGCTCTCATGAGAATACGGGCAGTGCTGCTTGGATCTGGGCTCCCTAGTAGCTCCCTAGTCTAAGTCTTGATTAGCGAGACTTTGGGTTTCAGTGTAATGCTCAGCGCCATCACTTCCCAGGGAACAGAATGCTTTCTCCTAGTTGGCTTGCTACTGTCTCCTCCCTACTCTCTTCAGCATATGGGGTGCAGCAGTGGAGGAGAGAAGTGACAACTGCATTCATTCCCCACTGACAGGCAGTTTTGGCTAAATTCTTCCAGTAAGTCAATGTCATAAGGCTGAAAATGGTGCTATCTTAATTATTTTAAACTTAGACTTAGGACAATTTCCCTTTCCATACATCCCTCTGCTACAGCCTTTTGTCATTGCTAAAAAAAACGCCCTGATGACAACATAAGCTTCTTCTGAGGGACTTCCCTGGTGGTCCAGTGGTTAAGACTCCGTACATCCACTGCAGTGGGCATGGGTCCGAATCCTGGTCAGGGAACTAAGATCCCACATGCCGTGCGGCCAAAAAGGAAAAAGGCTTCTTCATGGTATAGGGATCTGCAGTGGAATCTCTTGCTAAGTGGCATCTGAATACAGTTGAATTGACAAGTACATTAGAGGCTGCTTCAAAAGGGTCCACAAGGATTCTTGTCTCACCCAACCCATCACTGGGCTTGTCACTGATTTACTCACCTGCGGAAGAAAGTTTGGACGTGGAGTGAGTCTAGGAGGGGGGATAAACTGTGGTACTTTGATGGGCTGAGGAGGTGTTGCCTGAACCTGCTAAAAAAAATGAGAAAGACAAATCAGAGGAGAAAATAATTATTCAATATAAAATAAAAGCTAGGCATCCTTTTTTTTTTTTTAAGAGTATAATTGCTTTACAATGTGTGTTAGTTTCTGCTATACAACAAACTGAATCAGCTATAGGTATACACATATCCCCTCCTGAGCGTCCCTCCCACCCCGCAAGGTCGTCACCGAGCTGAGCTCCCTGTGCTGTGCGCAGCCTCCCACCGGCTCTCTGTCTTATACACGGTCGTGTACGCACATCACTGATACTCTTCCGATTCGCCCCACCCTCCCCTTCCCATGGCCACATGTCCATTCTCTACATCTGTGTCTCATTCCTACCCTGTAAATACATTCACTGGTACTATTTTTCTAGATTCCTTATATATGTGTTAATATGTGATATTTTTCTCTGACTTACTTCACTCTATATGACAGACGCTAGGTCCATCCACATCACTGCAAATGACTAAATTTTGTTTCTTTTTATGACTGAGTAATTCTATTGTATACATGTACCATATCTTCTTTATCCATTCAGATGTCGATGGACATTTAGGTTGCTTCCGTCATCCTGGCTATTGTGAATAGTGCTAAAGTTCAGTATTCTTAAAGGATTTTAAGCATCACTATTCTCTCAATCAGACAATATTTTCTACAAGCTTTCATTGGAGAATTAACCATCTGAATTAACATCACCTTAAGAAACTTTCTTACTCTCCTGCCTGCATGCTTTGCCCCATAAAATGAACCAATCACATTTGTTTCCTTATACCTCTAATGTAGAACATAACGACTCAGCAATGTTAGACAATTTCCTTTGACATTCAAGAACTCTTGCACTTATGTATTTTAAAAGTCAACACTGATTCCAAAGTAAAATCAAATTTGCAGCCTGGACAGATGGGCTTTTTCCTAATATAAGACTTTTACCTAACAGTGAATGGCTTTCTTCCTACAGAGAATTCTCTAACTCTGAGCATCTGGCTGAGTTATTTGGCTGCTTCCCTAAAGACTGCTAGGTAAGAAGCAGAGCTTCCCTTTAAGGCCCTCTAGCTTCACTCACCACTGGTCATTATTCAAAAGCCACCAAGAGCCCTTAGTTTCCACTTTAAGAACAGACCTTTAAACTGCAATTTGGATATATTCTGAAAAAATTGGTTTTTAGATGGTTTCACCCTAGAAATCTCAAGAACAATTTTTGTTCAAGAACTTCTTCCTTCCAGAGGTCATTTTTTTCTGATGGACCTTGGAACAGACACTGTTATTTGTGTGTCTTAAACATTTTTAAAGTGTCCCAACTAACTCCAGTACTTCTGGGTGCAATTTCAAGGAAGAGTGAAATAAAAAAATTGAGCAGGGCATCTCCCCTGAATTAGCAGTATAGCACCAACGCACCCAAGTTTCACAGGGAGGACTGTGGATAGGACGGAGGGAGAGATACATGAAGCCACATAAATGTCTCTGTGAAGGGCATTTTCCCTCTTTAAGTCAAGCCATATTTTGGCCATCCTTGGTGTCAGGACACCTCTACAGTTATTTAGATAGTGTGTGTGTGTTAGTCGCTCAGTCGTGTCCAACTCTTCACAACCCTATTAACTGTAGGCTGCCAGGCTCCTCGGTCCATGGGATTTTCCAGGCAAGAATACTAGAGTGGGTTTCCATTTCCTTCTCCACGGGATCTGCCCAACCCAGGGATCGAACCTGGGCCTCCAGCACTGCAGACTCTTTATTGTCTGAGCCACCAGGGAAGCCTCAAATACTAGAGTGGGTTGCCATGCCCTCCTCAGGGCATCTTCCCAACCCAGGGACTGAACCAGGTCTTCCACACAGCAAGTATATTCTTTACTGTCTGAGCCACCAGGGAAGCCCCTATAGATAGTAGGAATGCCATATTCCCTCGCCAGCCCCAAAGGCGAGTTTGGTATGGCAGAAGACTGATGGAGACTGAAAAATCCAGCAGGAGCGTAACATGGATATAACTCTAAAAAATGCATATCCTGAACCCTCTCATGTGGGCATGCATGAGTAGCAGCTGCTGGCTTACCAGAGTGACTGTGTTTTTTGCCACAATTTGGACAGCCTCTGCCCCAGGCCCAGTGACCTTACTAGACGTCTGGAGGTTGACTGGTGTGTTCTGCACATCAGTGCTGAGCACAGCCTTCTGACTGTTGATGGCGGTCACCATAGCAATGGTAGGTCTCTGGCCCACAACAGAGGCAGGCATGGTCGCAGTTGCTGCTTTCAAGACGAGAGGTAGTGTCTTTGTGGTAATCATAGAAGCTGTAGTTACAGTCTTCTAGGAGACATGGAGAACAGATATTAGGACACTGAAGTGTCATCCCACTAAACAAAATGCTAACCTCCAGAAGAAAACAAAGCAATGGTTCTCATAATCAGTCAAGCTTTTTGGTGTAACATTTCTTTTGTGTACGTACAGCACAGTTCTTACTACAGGGCAAGACAACGTCAAGTTTGCGAGTTCTCAAATTTAGCTTCAAGTCTGTTTATAGTAATAGCTGCAAGATAATATGGCCACAGGATTTTCAACAAGGAAATGAGTGGGTTTACAGATAGAGAATATAACTATTTCTTCTGTTTTTTAAAATTTTTGCTTGCTCTCAATTTAAACTTTGTAAAAGTTGCAAATCAAATGAGGTACACACCATCTCTTTAACTGTTACAACCTCATCAATATGAAGAAACTTATCATATAATTCTGGTTATCTGCCTTCTGTGACACAAAGGCTGGGATAAAAGGACAGTCAGTGTGTTTTAATTCTTTTGAGTGTCACCTTGAAGAGGATGAAAGGAAACTCACATGAGAATTAGTACAATTGTTGCCTCAAAGGCAGTAAATCCCCAATTCTAGATAATGAAACCTATTAACCAACTAGTACAGTAAATACCAGCTCTTGATACCAAAGGGATATGAGTCACTACCAATCTTCTCTCTGGAGGACTGCTACAGAAGTGATTAAAGACCCAGAAAAAGGCGATGGGGTGGAAACAAACACCTGAGTTTCAGAAAGTCTGATAGATCAGAGTCTGAACTAAGGTGAGAGGACTTCACTGATGCTCCACAAGCACTACTGCAGCTTTGGAGCTGTATTTTTCTAGATTTTTCTATTAGCACAATTAAAGGAGCCAGCTACAAAAGAAGAAAATATAAACAATCTCATTTCATGGCACATACATCTATCGAATGCTACTAGTCACTCAATATAGAGATGTTTCAGAAACATGAAAATATACTTGGTCTAACTTGTTGGTTCTCATTTTAATATTATCATTTTTCATCTTTTTCTTCTTACTCTGTACTCGCCCTGTTCAGTTTCATAGCTAATAGCCGCATGTGTGTATTCAAATTTAATTAAAACAAAATAAAAATATCAGTTCTTCAGTCACACTAGCCACTCTGAAAGTATTTATAGTCACGTGACTAGTGGCTACCAAACTGGCCAGTGGCGTTTTCAACACCATAGAAAGTTCTATTGGACAAGCACTGCCCTCAACCAGGATGAAGGACACCACTCTCCCTGAAATAGATTTGAACAAACTCCTTTGTGAATTTCTATTTCAGTGTTTATGCAAGCCCTTGTGTAGTAAGTCATTTGGTTCTAAGTAATTTTTCTGCCTTAAACACTCATACGACAACACACTTGCATGTATTATCTAACTTTTTAACACCCTTTCTTTAACCAAAAAAGGTAATAAGCTGACCTCATCTATCCCATATTGAGAATAATTAGCGATCCTTATTGATGCCTACAATTAAAATCACCCAAATGTTTCCTCTTCCCTTAGTCAATGATACAAGATGGCTTATTTTCCTTGCCACTGTCCTCTCCAGTGTGAAAGGGAGTAAAAGGGGAAACACTGATAATTATTATTTATCTTGGGAGGTAGCAGGCCATCCACTGCCTATCAGTGATGAAAACCAAATAAAAGCGAAATGCTATTTATCATCAGAACTGTTACAGTAGTATAGCAGCAGCAATGACTGACTTTATACTACCAGCTATCTCAATATCTGTTTTTAACCCAGTGTGATATTAGTCCTATCTTTCAATTTAAAACGTTTAAATACACAGAACTTTTGAAGTGGTGGGCAAGTCACACCAGATGGCATTCAATCCTGATACCACCACAAGTTGTGGAAGGAAAGCTATAATCAGCAGAACTCACTGCATGTTGTACTACTTTAAAAGAGGGTCAGTATACTTCTGTTTGAAATATGCTTAGTTCAGGTTAAGTCATTATCAATTTTCTGAATAATTATTCTTAAAAAGTGAGTAAAACCTCAAACTAACCTGAATTATATACGTACCATTAAATGCAACACTAAAAAGCACTGAATTCCAACAAGTGTGTTCACATGTTAGCGTTTTTATTCTACTTTAGAAATATTTAGTTGTAGCTAATTTCACTCCATGTCTTCTAGCAACTCGTAACTCTCTTTGAATATAAAGGCACAAGACCTAGTACTGTATGTTCTGATGAAAAGCTTTTGATGAATATATCTGCTAACCGTTTACTGACACCAGGTATTGCCACAGGTACTGGTTAGCTCTATACTCCTGGCCTGGTGCTTATTCTAAGTGCTAGGGAACATAAACTGATCCTGGAGTTCTGAGTTTAGAAGACAAAGAGAATCTTAAAATTTTGATATCCAAACCTAATGAAAACCTCTGAGTTGTTCTGGCAGGAGGAAGAGAAAGACACAGGGAGGAAAGGTGTCCCAAAACAAAGTTATTTTTATGGAAGCTGTGATTAGTCCTTGGCTGACTGATGCAGTCCAAGTATGATCTCTTTCAAGACATACAGTGATTTTCCCAGTTTCATAAAGGGGTTCTTTATGGACAAAACCTAAACTGCATGACTAGAAGTTAATGCAGAAAAGACATGGCAAGAAGTACTAACAGCAAAATCTTTTTAATTTTTTGCTAAGTTATTGGTTTTTTACAGTCACATGTGGCTAGTGGCTGCAAAGCATAAGGTACTGAATTTAAAAAGACCCGCTCCAATGTACAAATCAGAACTTAAGAGGGACTATTACTATGGGCTCTAATTAACTTCCACATGTATTTCAGATTGTTGGTTTAGTTTTGAATGGAAGGTAACTGTTGTACCCTTGGACAGCTATCAGTAGAATTCCACTCCCTTTTGTCTGTAAGGGTTTATTTTCTGTTTGGTTTTATTAATTGCATGCTTCTTTACACCTGTATTCATTTAAAATGACAGAGTTGTGAATATAAGTTGAAGAGTACACCTGTGTTCAACTGTTCTTTCATTGTTTTCTGCAGATTGGAAAATTTTCAAAATATACATACAAACATGAGCTGGAGTTAGCTAAGTAAAGGGAACTGGTTTCCTTCCCTCCTCCCTCCCTCTCACCAGCCTTGGTACATGCTAATCACCCAACTTAAAATAAAACGCTTGCTCTTCCTAGCGTCTCCTCCTTGCTTACACAGATCGCTAAATTTATAGTTAATCCTTTCTGGACTGAAACATTTAGTATATGCCATATATTAAACTTCCCATTTGTCCCTAACCTCATGAACCTTTAATGAGTCCCTATGACTGCCAAAAACCCCCAAAGTTCTGCCACACTGGAGAGCTTCCACAAGCTAGCCTCTTCCTACTTGCTGGCTCTATCTCCTCTCCACCACTTCCTGGAATCCAAGTTCCAGCCACATCAGCCTCCTTGCTATTCCCAAGGCACGCACTTCCTTTCTGTCCATACTTTTGTTCACACTTCTCTCTGCATTGTGACACTCTTTCCCCTCTGTTCCATCACTGAACTGTCTTATCTGTCAAGGCCCTGATCAAAAGCTACCTTCTTTATGTAGCACTCTCTGATCCCTCTGGTCAATATTACTGTCCTTTGGTATTTTCACAGCTCTCATCGGTGTTTTCATTTTTTTCTTGTTAGCGGTTTACATCTTCCTCTCTTCTAAATTTTTTAAGTTCTTGAAGACAGAAACCCTGTTGTATTTGTGAATCTGTCCTCACCAGTGCCCAGCACTGGGCTTGCATATAGTAGAGACTCAATAGATACTTACATAATTAATGAAAATAATTATCATAGTTTATCAGATTCTAGGCAGGGACATTGTTGTTCAGTTGCCAAGATATTACTACCTCTGTATACTAAAAGCTAGCATATAAGGCTGCTGCTGCGTCACTTCAGTCGTGTCGACCCTGTGCAACCCCACAGACGGCAGCTCATTAGGCTCCACCATCCCTGGGATTCTCCAGGCAAGAACACTGGAGTGGGTCGCCATTTCCTTCTCCAATGTGTGAAAGTGAAGTCGCTCAGTCGTGTCCAACTCTTAGCAACCCCACGGACTGCAGCCTACCAGGCTCCTCCGTCCATGAGAGTTTCCAGGCAAGAGTACTGGAGTGGGCTGCCACTGCCTTCTCCGAGCATATAAGGAGCACCCAATAAATAATGATGGACAGCTTACTATCAAAACAAAACCCCCAAACTTGAAGATCTTTTGGCTTTTATCATTAAAAAAAAAAAAAAATAAAGACAATATAAAGCAAGCTTAGCTAAATCAGTTAAATTATCAGATAGGCTACCAGATGGAGAGGCCACGGTTTTGGGAATAGCCCCAGGCCCCTTGCTATTGTCATCCCAAACCAGTACAGAACTCAGATTACCAGGGAAGGGAATAGCTATTGTTTAAGTATTAGGTTAAGTATTTCCTCTAATTTGTGCAATATGGAATGGTACTTGAAGAAAAAGTTTCCATGGATTAACAGAGAAAACTCCTAGTACCAGGAAACAATGAATTCTAAAAAACTCCTTCCATGTAAACACTTTCTGATCAAACTGTACTTTGGAAAGAGAACAACCAATCCAACTCTGTTAAAAACTCCAAAAGAAGTAAACTGACAGGCAACCTTTTGGAAGAAATCAAGTCCTGGTCAGGGGGGTTTTAAAGTCAGTTTGAACGCCTCATTTCCAAGCAGCCTTAGAGAGCAGGGAAAAAACGATGCAGGCTACTCCAGCTCCCTGATTTACAATGGGGACTCTGCATTTTTCCTTCTTCGGCCTTTTATATAATGTCAGTATTTCTCTTTTGGACATTGTATAGCAGTTTAGAGTAGCAAATGGACAGGTTTTTCAGTCAGAATGTCTGGGTTCAAATCTTTGCTCCACCACGTAACATTCACACGGTTTTTGGCAATTACTAAGTTCTCTGTGCCTTAGTTTTCTTCTCTAGAAATCAGAGATAATAATAATACTGTCCTAGGAGGGCTGGGGTGAGGACTGTGCACACTGTACATGTAAAGCCCTTAGGAGAGTGCCATTATAACATGACAACCTCTATCAAATGTATCTTCAGTATTTCTATAAGTATTTTTTGCACTTGCAAAATATTGTATATGAATCAGTCCAATTGTACATAAACAGTGACTCACCAAGTGAACTATAATCTTTTGCTCTACATATAAAGATATGGTGGAGATGGTGTTGGTGGGTGAGCAGTGTCCATGCTTAGGTTTCAGAAGATCCCCAAATCCTTGAAACCATGTGCAAAAATGACTATTAGGTGTGAATGTGTATTTTTTCTGGGGAGGGAATCCATAGCTTTACAGAGTCTTAGAGGAGTCTGTGACCTCCAAAGACCAGGAGCCACTGTTGAAGAGTCCCATTTTAAAAGGTAAGCCCATACTACATATAAGAGTGTGGAGATCAAGCTTGATTACTTCTCTTAACTGAATCATTTCTAAATACATCCTTTTCTGTGTGTCTTGAATGCTTTAATATCCTTACATTATGTGGTAGTATAAATGCCCTTTTCAGTAAAATCATTTATTTGCACAGCTACACCAATTAGAATGTTCTTAAGCTTTCCACTCCTCAGCACTATTTTTGACTTGTAGCTTCCATTTCAGATTTCCTTCACTGTATGAGAACAAATACATATTCTCAATGAGATGAATATGAACTTGGAAGTGAATATTTCATTTCTATGAAATATATCACCTTCTAAATGCCTCTTTCTACTGGTCCCATGGGCACTGATCCTAGAATATTTCCACACCAACTGCTAAGCATTTCAGAAAAACCATTCCCGAGGATGTCAAGTCACAGAGACATTTAGAACAAGTGTAAATAAACACTTTCGGAAATTCAAAATAAGACTTTAATTCTGCTCTAATACAGAGACGTGACTTTTCTCTGATTACCTTCTCCCCTTCTTTGGACCCATGGGAAATCATTTTAACTTTTACTCCTTGGTAATGTTATTTCTTTCTGCCGATGAATTCCAAGTGATTGTTATCCCAGACACAGTATAAAAAAGTAAACAAAAAACTAGCGCTTTTGTTCAGCGCTAGTTCAGCTTGTTAGTACAAGCTGAAGCAGGACCTCATTCTCCGTGACCAGTGACAATGCAGCCCACAGCACGAAGCGCGGGTGCCCCGTGCACACGCTACCTGTGAGGCAGTCAGGCTGGGGGAGGACGCGGCCGACTGCGCGTGGTGGTGGTGGTGCTGCTGCTGCTGCTGTAGCTGCTGTAGTGGTTGCTGCTGTGCTGTTTGCAGTTTGTTTTCAGATTGTGGCAATGGCTGTATTTGGAACTTGTCTGGTTGTTCTTGTTTCACTATCAGGTTCTTCCGTAGCTGTTCAACTACTCTTTTCTACCAAATGAGGACAAAAAAGAATAAAGTCTATTAGAATATTGTTCTATCAGCTGTAGAGAAACAGGCAGCAATTATATGCCCCTGACAACTTTTCTGGAACCAGCTAAATCTAAAATTTGTTACATCTAAAATTTAGACAAGAGATAAGACAACTGAGAAGAAACCCATGGCATAAGAAACACTTCATATATAAAGGGAAGCTGAGCCACAGATGAGAAGAAAAGCTAAGGGAGGGCACATAGCAGAGCTGAGACTCCTTGACTATTATTACTTGGAGTGCTGGACTGAAGGACAGTTTAAAGTAGCACTAATACATGATTCTGGAGACACACTGCCTCAATTCAAATTTCAGTTCTGCTACTTACCAGTTATATGACATTGGTCAAGTCACATAACCTATCTGTACTTCAATTTCCTGTTCTGTAAAATGAGGTAATTAACAATAACCTTAAGACTCTTACAAGTACCAAATGCCTCATGTAAAGTACTCAGAATTATTAGTGGTGTACACTGTTGGTCATCTTTTTTCTTTTGCATCTGATAACATAGATAAGAGTCATACTAATTTTTATTAATCAAACAAACATTATGTATGTACCCCACTTTAAAACATTAAACAGACTTTGAGAAACCTCGATCCCAGCACTATGTGATATACACAACAGAGTCTTTAAATTACTGAAACAGAACTCATGTAACAGGATTACGAAAACTTTGTTTAGACAGAGTAGGGTTTTGAGTACATGGGATGAAATTTTCAAATAAATTTTTTTCCCTGACTTTATCGAAATCAAAGAAAATGGTGTGTTCAGAAACCTTCATTACTATTGAATACTACATTTCAACAAAGTTATGCTCCACGGAGGTGCAGACTTAACTTCGTTCGCGACTAAACTTTGCATCTAGAACTATGTGGCTAAGTGAATGTCTCTCCACATGATGTGTGGAGCGGGGGAACTGAAGATTGGCAAATGGCTCAGAAAAAGTACACTAACCATTTGGGGCCTGACTTGGGCTCTGAGTCTCCCGCCCTAATGGCTGGAAGAAAGTCTAAGCAGCACTTCTCATTTACACTTTTGAGGTGAGTTCACCAGCTGAGGTTTGTTACTTCTGACAAAAGCAGATTGTTATTTTCTAATACAGATTTTAAATAGAGAAGAAGCAAATAAAGATCGCTAAATGAGGAGTTAAGTGAAACCATAAGGGCCTGGCTGATTTTCACATTCCTGCTTATGACTCTAACCAACTTCACTACACAACACTCTCTAAAGAAGCCAAGCCTGCAGGTTACGTGCTTAACCTACTTGAACATTAAGATATTTACAAAATGGCTTTTTTTTAATGTTAAGCCAATACAAAATACATCCTTGACCAAAAAAAATTTTTTTTACTGATTCTTTTTAGGTAATGAAAATATCGTATAAAAGCCGGTGGAGGGGGAGTAGGCTATACTTTACACTCTGCTAGCACTGCCTCTCTGAGAAGTTAAACATTAAAAAGAAAAGAAAGATGCAGACTTCAAAGTATTTCCAGAAACCCATCTGCAGAACAGGAAAAATGCAAATTAATAAAAATACAAAATTCTTACAAAAATAACTTTGAAGTCTTCAAAATCCTATTTCTCAAATATAGAAGGCAGGGTAATGGGATGGATATAGTTTAAGAGAAGCGGAGTAATAGCATTGGTGCTATGGATAATTCTGAGCATCACATGTAGATTTTATTACTCAGTGATTGCCACAACATTTAGACATTGAACAATTAAATAATTATTTAGAGCTGCTTTCAGTCCCCCTCAACATATTAATCAGCATTAATTAAACATATTAACAAACTAGTTAAAGTACAGCACTGGCAGCTAAAGAAAGGGACTAGAGAATCTTTACCAAAACAAAAACAAACCTCCCAGCTCAGATCAGGGGGAGGAGGAGAAACAATACAAACATATATGTGATATCTGCCAAAAAATAGACTTTGAACAAAATTAGCACCGGAAACTAAATCATTACTATACCAGGCACAAAAGGAAAGGGTGTTTTTCTCCTCTCCAGCCATCCTTGGGAAATACACTGTGCTCTTCCACTTACTGCCTAATCGGGTTAAACTAGAAGCAAGAGACAAAGCTCGGAACCCACTCCTCATGTTTTGTACAACAGAAGGGAACAGTAGGGGACAGAACAAGAAAGGGACGCAGGCTAGAGTACTCTGCAGCCACATGGCTAGAGCGAGGTGAGGACCAATCAGAACCAGAATCAGGACCGTGGGAGTGAGTGAGTCACCATGCATTCACAACTGTTCCTCACCTGGGGCCTGAAACAGAGAGAGGAGGGGAGGTGGGATCATAATGCCTGCAACTTACTAGTCTTTGAGAAGAGGGAAAGAAAGAAAAAGCAGAGAGCTGTGCGGACTGGACGCAGGTCAGGTCATGTGAGCTGTGTAATGCTTCCTTTGAAAGAAGGCGCTAGCGTATTTCAGAGAGCCGCTCAGAAATGCATTGCCCTGGCAGTCCTTGCTGTGTTCACCAGAAGACGAGACGAACATCCAGCATATAGTTGTGCATGTCTATGGATTTTTTTTTTTTAATCAAGGTTCAGGTTGATTCTTTACGTCAATTAAACTCCTATTCACTGCATTCTGAAAACCAACGATCTAAAGTTAGGTGAGTTCTGGAGTGGAGGTGCTCCTTCTTTATGAGCACAGAGACTCTGCACACTCTTTTAAGGGCCAGCTAATAAAGGAGAGCTTGCCCTGTGCAGTAGCTGGCTCTCTAGGTTCCACATCCAGGCTTGTTCTACAGTCTGTGAAAATGAAGTCGCTCAGTCGTGTCCGACTCTTTGCGACCCCATGGACTGTAGCGTACCAGGCTCCTCTGTCCATGGGATTTTCCAGGCAATAATACTGGAGTGGATTGCAGTTTCCTTCTCCAGGGGATCTTCCCGACCCAGGAATCGAACCCGGGTCTCCCGCATTGTAGACAGATGCTTAACCGTCTGAGCCACCAGGGAAGTGGCAAATAACGAAAATCACATTAACTCCAGTAAGACCCTGATCTAGGCCAGTACCAGTTCTGGGTGGCAGTGAGGGAATAGAGCTACAGTGTTTCATAAGTCTTAGGCTGTGGTGTCAAACAAAGTTCTTAAGTAAGTAGTCTCTCATCTTCACAGGTAGTGAGCCTATATACTCTTGCTATTGTATGTTTTAAACAAAGAATTCATGACTTCTGCTGGTCATGGATGAAGGTTATACTGGCATAAGCAACTAGGTATTTTCAATGTTATTCACAAATATTCAACTTAAACATTGCTAATTATCTTAGAACATTATCCTGAAGCTTCAAGAAAAGGCAAAGTCTCACAAACTTGCTATTCATCACTTCTAAATGCTGGAAAAGACTGAAGGCCAAAGAAGGGGACAGCACAGGATGAGATGGTTAGATAGCATCACCGACTCAGTGGACATGAATTTGAATTTGAGTAAACTCCTGGAGATAGTGAAGGACAGGGAAGTCTGTCGTGCTGCAGTCCATGGGGCTGCAAAGAGTTGGACACGACTCAGCAATTGAACAACAACAAAAAACAAGTTAATGAGAGCTAAAAAGGAGGGAGGAGAGGAAGGACAAAAGAACTGGAAAAGGAAAAGCTGGAAAGAATGAAGGCAGAAAGGAGAGAGAAAAAGTTAACAATTTGCTATCTTCTCTCCTTAATATATTTTGTATAAACAATAAGCCAGTGTGCCAGACATCCAGAATGGCTAGTGCTGCCCCCTTCAATTCATCTGTCAAGAAGTGCTCCAGAAACCCAGCACGGGATTCCACACCTCCAATTCCCTTGACATTCGCATCACTAGGTTTCACCAAGGCTTGTTCAGGCAGAAGGGTTCAGAGTCCCTGACACGTTAAGTCAGTTTCTGAGACAGGTAGTCACTGTGATAAATATTGTGACGTTCAGCAATACTATCAACGTGCTCACATGACAGCAAGACAGACTCCAAAGAAAAACTCAGAAGTTTATAGACTCAATTCAACAGAAAATCAGGTTCATTTTCTGCTATGTAAGTCAATCACTCCAAGTGCCATGACCTTTGTCAATACAGGAGGGAGATGGAGTGGTGGAAGAACAGCCTCCTCTTCCACTCAAGCCAATTTATTCCCATCAAATCCTCACGCAAATTTCAGAAAGCTTCACTAGAGAGCAACTCCAGGCACAAGCCCTGCCCTCCACAACTGGACACTGTGCTTCAAGGCTGTTTCTCCACACAGCCGCTCAGCTCGCTTGTGTCCACTCAGCATTACTTCATCTTCTCACACAGCATTGCCTTAAAACTTCGTCTTTTTTCCTCTGTGATCAACCACACAATCAGAAAATATAACCCTGATTCTTCATACCCAAAACTGACAGGGCACGTAACTTTTCACAAATCCAGAAAGTCAAGAAAAAAATGTTACCCATCTTCATACCTAAAATGCAATGAAAAAACTTTGCGAGTCTTCAGACTTACCAACTGCACAAATTAAAACAGGATACTAAATTTTTTGTGTGCAGAAAAACTAACGTGGAGGAATTTACATTTGCTAATAAAATCAGAATTTAGAAAGAGAAAAGAGGATTAAAAGAACCCTTGTTACTGTCCAACTGAGAATTAATCAACTGTATTTATAAGCAACACCAATACTCAATAACAATGAAAAGGTAAGAAAGATCAGATGAGTCTTCAGAATGCTGCCATGTAATTATTCTCTAAAGAACAGGGTATGTTACTGGTATAACATCAATGACAAAATTACAATCCAGAGTAAAAGCTACATGCTATCTAAAGGAAATAGAAAATTAAGTGACGATTCCACCACTTTATCAACAACAACAACAAAAAAAAACGGAAATAAAATAAGTTCCTTCTTGATGTTAAAACTGAAATTTAATGGGAAGATACATACTGAAGTTATTAGAGGGAATGTTCAGGGGAGACACACAGAACAGAATTCTGACAGGGGAGCAGAAGGAGGAATATTTGGGGCAGCAAAGAATATTTTCCTGTGCAGAAATCTTGTACAACCCAGATTTTTCTACCTCCGTTAGAGGTTCAGGGCCATATTCTGAATATACTTAGGGGAATTCCTTGGTGGTCCAGTGGTTAGGACTCAGGCCTTCATCATTGGGACCCAGGTTCAATTCCTGGTTGTGGAACCAAGATCCAGTAAACTGCAAAGAGCAGCCAAAAGAAAAATATAGATGGATAGATAAAATACACACATATATTTAAATATTCATATATACTCAGATAAAAATAATTACATTTCATTCATTTTGTAAGGCACTAGGAGGTTCCCTCCAAACACTCTGACATTCAGTTTCAGCATTAGAATTAGACAAATAGCATCTAACCTTACAAGCCTCTTTTAAAAGGAATATATTCTTGAGAACACTACCTGTTTGGCCACATAGTATCTACACCTCATCTAATACGTGAACTGTGTATATTGTCTACTAAAGAGGATTTGTTTGGTCTTAAGAGAGTTGGAAACATAGATATTTTACAGTTCTGCAAGGTGTCACAGAATTTGTACAGTACAATTCAGATGAATTAAGGAACAGCAGCAGTTGGAATTACCAGGGTTTTTTCCTGTAAAGTTTAAAATTCTCTACATGGATGCTTAACAGATGGTAGAGAATGCATATGTCATGATAATGATTAGACTTTGGCTTTTTTAATTAAAAAAATATTCTTTGGGGTTTACTCTTCCTTCAACACACACACACACTGATATTTACATCAATAGATTTTACATTCATCCCTACAGGAGATTAGACCTTTTATTCATATCAATGGGATTTATAGCCCATTTCCATTGGGCATTAGATCTTTTATTTGACAGCCTGATTGAAATGCAGTTTACTTTTTTCTTATAATAGTTCATTCACGATCTAATAGGAAAACTCAACTCCACCTTCCCCCAACTCCTTATGCAGGACTATAAAAGACTGCAAAGACAGCTATAGTCAAACTTTGTCTAAATCTATGAACCCTTCTAATAAGAACCTGAGAATTTATCTTTAATTTGCCTCAAACAAGAAAGAGTGTAGCTGTTTACTCAAGAGAGAATAGTCCCTGGAGAACTACAGTGTTTCAGTATGTAATACACCCAGATGCTGGGACAGAACAGTATCAACAAAGAGACTAAAAAGAGCACTGCATGCTGGGAATGGTAGTTATAATACATTTATCCATAATAAAAGAGGAAGGAAGCCAAAACCAGAACCCAGTTAGCTCGCATTTAAGTTCTCTATGTTTCTTTGACGTACTAAACTATACTGTCCTGCCTGCTCCAGAAAAATGCTGAGGATCAAATGAATAAATGCTGGTGAGTGCTTAGGAAATTGTCAAGGGCAATGTGAAAAGCAGAGATGATAACTAATGAATAATACAATTTCTCTAGTATGAGTTTAAGCTCAGAGCAACAGCTAATTAAATGTGATTTTTCTTTTCAATGTCAATTATCTTTCAATCATTTTATTTTTAACATCTAGCCAAACACTTTATGCTTGTTCAAACTATGTTATTTTCTTAAAAAATGAGAATCACCAAATAAAGTATAGGATTCAGAAAGAGAATGCTACCTGTTGCCCTTTTATCTCAGAAATCAAACACATTGAAGAATTTTTTCCTGTGCAGAAATCTCGTACAGCCCAGATTCTTCTACCTCTGTTAGTGGTTCAGGGCTATATTCTGAATACATAAAATAGATGTCCAATTTAAATGTAACCTGACCCAGAAAAGACCCTAGATATAGTAATGTGAACAGTAGAAAAAAACCCGTAAGAACCATTTATAATCTGTACAATTTAGCTGCTTGCTAATATTAAAAAAGTGCCTGAATCATTGTGTTTGTACCACAGTGAGGTATGACACACAGGCTATTAATTTGTAAATTAAGCTCCAGTTCAGTACAACGCGTGGCCCTCTATAACTATCTGTTACAAACCTGCATGTACCACCAGCCTGCCCTTCGTCGTTCCACGGCTCTACCCGACAACTTTAAAGGCAGCACTGCCTTGTTAATGTCAGAGTTGTCCCATACACCATAGAAATCCTCTCACTGCTCTGCCCTGAAGCTGCTATGGTTCTCCTCACAAAAGAAGCATGACTGGAAATGGCTGCACAGTAGCTGTCCCTGACAAGTTGGATATGAAAACACAATTTAAGCACAATAATGATCCTAAAATGGGGGGAGGGAAAAGAAAGAACAAAACCAAAAACCTCTATTATTTTACAGAATACTGCTCAGATAACAACAGACTGTTTTGGTGACTCAAGCCCTGGGTACAATTTGAGATAATGTAGGAAGCCTTTTTTTCACAGAACATACGACAGAATTAGATTCTAGGAGAGGCAAACATAACAGGCTATCTGACCAAATTCTGAGCAGAATACGTGCACTGAGTCATGGATCAATCAATCCCAAGGACAGGATATCTTTTTCACAATCCTCAGTTTTGCAGCTTTTTTCTTAAATGAGATAAAAAGAGACGAGTATTAGACTACTATACTGTGTCAGGCAGGATGTATCAGGTATAAAATATTTCTGATGAAATGTAATGCTTTCCTCACACTGAAACAAAAGTAGGGCTTATAAATCACTAAACACTGATATTTCGCAGTGGTAAGTATTTAATGAAAGTACAACCTGTACAGCGTACTTTTTATCATCTACCATAATAGCATAAACACGCAGATTATAAAAGATTCCAAAGCTACTAAATGAATATCTCTTAATCTCAAAGTGTTCAGCTTCAGTATTTTATCACCAAGTATTTATTATAATCACTTAAATAAAAAAATGAACAGTTTATAAATATACTTTCTGACAAGACCCCGCATAAAACAACAGAGGAAGCAGTTCTATCACCTACATAGGCTGCCAAGATGAGGAACAGTTAACTCCAAGGGATTGGATCTTACAAGACATGTGACAAAGGACCATTTGCATTCCTCTGTATTTAGTCTGAGTTTTCTGCAACAGAGACAGAGGAAGCCTGAACTCATCTTTCAGAATTTCAGAGCAGGTTTGGGTTTTCTTTGTTTTAAACGGTCAGTACTAGAAATTTTAATTAGACAGAGAGAGATTTAGCAATACGGGAGAAAAGCATGAACAAAGCACTTCGTTAAGAAATTTTAATTTGTATTAAATCTTAAGGATGAAGAAAAACATTTTTCACAAGCTATGAAAATGACTAAATCCAATCCACAAATCTCTACACAAGTGTTTAAAGTTTTTACACACACACACACATACACGCACACACATGCAAGCACATAATTCTAAGTTTGAGAAAAGACGAGACGGCCACAGTAAAAATAATTTGTTGTTTTATCTTCTGTTAGCGTACTTTTTAGTCCTGAAGGTGTAGCTTACTCTTTAGCATACTGCTCTCCAGTTTCCACATCCAACAAAAGAGTGAGGGTCAAAAGAGAAGAGGACACTTCACTAATACAAGACACGTCTGTCTCTTGGTTTGTTTTTGCTGTTGTTGTTTGATTTTATTTTTTAATTCTTTTTGTTTGCACCATGCAGCTTGTGGGATCTTAGTTCCCTGGTGAGGGATGGAACCCTCGTACCCAGCACTGGAAGGGCTTGACAAGTTGGATATGAAAACACAATTTTTTAACCACTGGACTGCCAAGGAAGTCTCTCTGTTTTTCTTTAAATAGATTTAATTTTTTGCTGTTGTCTCATTTATATTTTTTAATTTACTGAATTTTTTACTAAAGTACACTTGATACACAATATTATATAAGTTACAGGCGTACAATATAGTGGTTCCCAATTTTTAGAGAGTATATTCCGTTTATAGTTATTATAAAACACGTGCTATCTTCCCTGTGCTGTACAATATATCCTTGCAGCTTATTTTATACCTAATAGTTTGTACCTCTTAATTCCCACCTCTATACTGCCCCTTCCTCTTCCCTCCTCCCACTGGTTACCACTAGTTTGCTCTCTGTATCTGTGATAGACCTAATTTTTTAAAGCAATTTTAACTTCACAGTAAAACTGAGTGGAAAATACAGACTCCCCCTATATATTACCTGCTCCCCCACCCATAGCCTCCTACATCAACAGTCCCATCAGAATGGTATATCTGTTAAAACTGATGAACCTATACTGATAAATCATTATCACCCCAAATCCACAGCTTATACTAGAGTTCACTCTTTTTATTAAAATTGAAGTACAGTTGATTTACAATGTTGGCTTAGTTTCTAGTGAATAGCAAAGTAATTCAGTTATATATACATATTCTTTTCCATTATAGGTTATTATAAGATACTGACTACAGTTACCTATGCTCTACAGGAAGACCTTATTGTTTATCTATTTTATATATAGTAGTCTGTATCTGCTAATCTCAAACTCGAATTGATCCCTGCCTCTTCCCCTTTGGTAATCATAAATTTGTTTTCTAGGCCTGTGAGTCTGCTTCTCTTTTGTAAATAAGTTCATTTGTACCAGTTTTAGATTCCACACATAAGTCGTATCATATATATGTCTCTTGTCTGACTGGCTTCACTTAGTGTGATAATTTCTAGGCCCATCCATGTTGCTGCAAATCATATATTCATTCTTTTTTATGGCTGAGTATATATATACACACCACATCTTTATCCATTCATCTGTCAGTGGACATCTACATTGTTCCCATGTCTTTTTGGATATTGTAAATGGTGCTGCAATGGACATGGGGTACATGGATCTTTTCAAATCAGCATTTTCTCCAGGTATCTGTCCAGGAGTGGGATGCTGAATCATATGGTAGCTCTCATTCCAATCATAGGTAGTTTTCATTCCAATCCCAAAGAAGGGCTACGCCAAAGAATGTTCAAACTGCTGTACAACTGCACTCATTTCACATGCTAGCAAACAAATGCTTAAAATTCTCCAAGCTAGGTTTCAATAGTACATGAATCATGAACTTCCAGATATTCAAACTGGAATTAGAAAAGGCAGATGAAGCAGAGATCAAACTGCCAACATCCACTGGATCACAGGAAAAGCAAGAGAATTCCAGAAAAACATCTACTTCTGCTTCATTGACTAAGCTAACGCCTTTGACTGTGTGGATCACAACAAACTGGGGGAAATTCTTACAGAAATGGGAATACCAGACCAACTTACCTGCCTCCTGAGAAACCTGTATGCAAGTCAAGAATCAACAGTTAGAACCGGACATGGGACAACAAACTGGTTCTGAATTGGAAAAAAAAGTACATCAAGGCTGTATACGGTCACCCTGCTTATTTAATTTATATGCAGAGTACATCATGCGAAATGTTGGGCTGCATGAAGCTCAAGATTGCTGGGAGAAATATCAAAAACCTCAGATACGCAGATGACACTACCCTTATGGCGGAAAGTGAAGAGGAACTACAGAGCCTCTTGATGAAGGTGAAAGAGAAGAGTGAAAAAGCTGGCTTAAAACTCAACATTCAAAAAATGAAGATCACAGCATTCCAGTCCCATCACTTCATGGCAATAGATGGGGAAAACAATGGAAACAATGACAGACTTTATTTTCTTGGGATCTAAAATCACTGCAGATGGTGACTATAGCCATACAATTAAAAGACACTTGCTCCCTGGAAGAAAAGCTATGACAAAGCTACACAGCATATTAAAAAGCAGAGACATTAGTTTGCCAACAAAGGTCCACTTAGTCAAAGCTATGGTTTTTCCAGTAGTCATGTATGGATGTGAGAGTTAGATGATAAAGAAGTCTAAGCACCAAAGAACTGATGCTTCTGAAGTGTGGTGTTGGAGGAGACTCTTAAAAAACCTCTCGACTGCAAGGAGATCAAACCAGTCAATCCTAAAGGAAATCAATCCTGAATATTCATTGGAAGGACTGATGCTACAGCTGAAGCTCCAATACTTTGGCCACCTGATGCGAAGAGCCGACTCATCAGAAAAGACCCTGATGCTGGGAAAGATAGAAGGTAGATGGAGGAGACAATAGAGGATGAGATGGTTGGATAACATCACCAACTCGATATACATGAATTTGAGCAAGCTCCGGAAGATGGTGAAGGACAGAGAAGCCTGGTGTGCTGCAGTCCACGGCGTCACAAAGAGTCGGACACCACTGAGCTACTGAACAACAATAAAGTGAAGTCGCTCACTCATGTTCAACTCTTTGCGACCCCATGGACTGTAGCCTATCAGGCTCCCCCGTCCACGGGATTTTCCAGGCAAGAGTGCTGGAGTGGACTGCCATTTCCTTCTCCAGGGGATCTTCCGACCCAGGAATTCAACCCGGGTCTCCTGCGTTGCGGGCAGACGCTTCACCATCTGAGCCACCAGGGAGGCCCTGAGCAACAACGGTAGCTCTAGTTTCAGTTTTTTGAGAAGCTACCATTCTGCTCACCATAGTGGGTGTACCATACATTCTCACCAACAGTGTAGGAGGGTTTAGCATTCACTCTTAATGTTGTACATTCTATGAGTTTTGACAAATATATAATAACATGTATCCACTATTGTAGTATCATACGGAATAGTTCATTGCCCTAAAAATCCTCTGTACTCTAACTCTCCACCCCTCAACCCTTGGCATCCACTGATCATTTTACTGTCTCCATAATTTAGGCTTTTTCAGAATGTCATCTGTTGCAATCATACAGTAGGTAGTCTTTACAAACTGGCTTCTTTCACTTAGTAATACATATTGGTTTTCCATGTCTTTTTATCCCCATATATAATATTCCATTGTCTGAATATCCCACAGTAGTCTCTTGATTTTTAGATACAGTGTAATGTGAGTGATTACAATAAAAACAACAATAGTATCAAATAGCTATTATCTGCCAGGTAAGACAGTAAGGCTCTGAGCATCTAAGGGACTGGACCTAGGTCTCAAGTTAGGGGCAGAGTCAGACTTAAAAGTTTAAGTTCCTGATACCTAATTTCTATCTTTCCTCTCTCTCACCGCATTATTTTACTTGCTGGTAAGGACCTGAAGTTCTCACATCTATTAATACACAATTTGTTTGTGACCTTGGGTAAGTTATTTACCTGATCTTGGTCTCAGTTTCTCCACTCAGTATTCAATATTTTCTTCTGTTTATAAATCTGTGAATCTCTAAATGGCAAGAATACAATCTCATGATCTTTACTTTTCATCTCTATAAGCAGAGTACTCAGAAAACTAGTTAACACGCACAATGATGATCTTGACACACTACAAAGAGGCTAAATCAGTCAAGAATAGTTTCATTCAAGGATTAAACATTCACATGAACAAGGGTCAAGCAGGTAATGCATGTGAATGGAGCAGGCCAACTATGAGACAATAGAGAGTTTGGGGACTGCAGTCAGCTGGAGAGGGAATGACCTGTCTGAACGCCCTAACACAAGAACTGCTTTTACACCATTAGAATATCTTTGTTACTTAGATTAAGCCCATGGGTTACCAGTATTCAACTTTTAGACAGTAATTACATTCACTGAACTATAGTTACTAGGAAAGGGATCAGTCATTAATTAGGAAATTTTTCAACAGTAAAAGGATAGCAAAAAGAATACAGATAACCCCAAAATTCAAATGGCTTTCCTGTTAATAAAAATCTTACTTATCATTGTTAAATGGCTGGGTTGAGACTTCAGTGGGAAGAAGTGCAGACATAAAAGCAAGTGATAAATGGGAACTGAGAAAAATATCTTAAGAGAAACAGACAACAATACACAAAATATAAAAGAACAAAAAATTTAGTAATAATATGTTCCATAATTGTGCCAATTTTATCCAAACAGCTTCAAGTACTTTGTAGACAATTTACCCTCCGCCCCATCATGTAACACCAACGTAAGAATGAGCTGGAGTCAGTTTCTCTACCACTGAACTGCATCTGTCTCTAGGACTGAAGAAAGCAGCTGTTTAAACAGCCACGCTGCAGAGGTCAGAAAAATGAAAACCACCTTGTTGAAGCTGCCCAGGGAATTACAGTAAGCAAAATGCAATCATCAGACTTGGAATCCGACCACAACACCAGAAACATCTCCTATACTTAACTGGCTCTCATTTCTGAGTACTCCAGATTTTTCAAAATCATTTAGTTTACATGATTAAGAAAAAGGAATCCATGTTATAAACATATGTACTCATTAATAATTTTTCAAGAATCTTACTTTCTGAGTGAACCCTAAGTGAAAAGTGATCCCATTTTCACGAATATTTCCCTAATGGTGTGCTTCTTTTAGCTTAAGCAATCATACGTTCATACAGCACTTTGTATTTGTAAATTCTCATACCCTCTTATCAAATAAGATTCTCACTACTGTGTGGGGTGAATTAAGACAACTGTCTTTGATTAGACAGGGACACTGAGGTGATTGATGACTAGCCAAAAGTTGTGCAGTTACTTCATAGTAAAAAGGGCACTAGAATATGGACTTCCCGTCCCCTAGAAAACTAGTCTGAATGAAGCTCTGTTCACTGAACAAAGCGCTGAAGCTCGTCTGTCTGAGCCAGTCCTTCTGAGGTGACAGGAGGCTGGGTGTCATCCAAATGGACTGTCTAGAAATGGAGTATCTTTTAGACACTGGATGTCTGAAACTGGTGTGGGGAAATCAGCCAGGGGGAGAAACGTCCTCTGCTGGGCATCAGTCTCTAGATATAGTAACTGCCAGGAAACAAAGACGGGCCATTGAAAGCCAAGGAAGAAGAACAGCCTGCACAACAACCTGAAGGGGCCAAGCAGGAGAGGTACCTGAGGATACGGTCAAGGTGGGAAATGGGACAGTAAGAGAGGAGGCAGGGATGGCTCATAGATGGGTATGGAGTAAATTGCACAGAGAGTGACCCTTCTTAGAAAAACTTCCTATAGGCTCTGAGCAGCAAAAGACCTGGGAATGTTCTTAAAGGGACTGAGATGTCCTAGATAACTTGCTCCAAAAGGCCAGAAGAGTAATTCTGTCACCAAAGATATTCTCTCTGGCAGCTGAGGAGGGATACATGATGAACAACCCAACAAAAATGACATGCTTCCTTCACCTATGGAGTACAATGGACAATTCTAAGATACTGTTGCTAACCTTATACCTCAAGCCAAAAACTTTAATTCTGAAGCAATGACTTCAATTTAATAAATGTAATGGGCTTCCCTTGTGGCTCAGCTGGTAAAGAATCCACCTGCAATGCAGGAGACCAGGGTTCGATTCCTGGGCTAGGAAGATCTCCTGGAAAAGGGAAAGGCTCCCCACTCCAGTATTCTGGCCTAGAGGATTCCATGGACTGTAAAGTCCATGAGACTGCAAAGAGTTAGACAGGACTGAGTGACTTTCACTAATGTATGTTGGCAACATGTATGTGCGTACGTGCTAAGCTGCTTCAGTTGTATCCAACTGTTTGCAACCCTATGAACCACGGCTCACCAGGCTCCTCTGTCCGTGGGTTTCTCCAGGCAAAAATACTGGAGTGGGCTGCTGTGCCTTCCGCCAGGGGATCTTCCAAACCAAGAGACTGAACCTGCGTTTCTTACATTTCCTGCACTGGCAGACGGGTTCTTTGACCACTAGTGCCACCTGTGAGGCTTGGCAACATATATACTGGGTAAAACATTGGGTTCCGAATTTAAGGGAGTAAATCACGGCAAACTTTACACACCAGCCACTAATATCAAGCTAGGTTTAAAATATCTATTCACTAACATTTATCCTACTGCCATTTAAACTATACAACTATTTTGCCTTTATAAAGCACAGATGATCAAAATCCATATGTAAAGGGGCTGGAAAAATAACACTACAAACCAAACAGAGAGGTTTTCAAATCAACCTCCCTGCTTCCAGAGCTGCTTCTAGGAATCCTGGCCGCCCCTCCCCCACCCGCCAGGCAAGACCAGGGCTCAGTCAGTGAGACGGCTGTGCAAGTGACACAGCCATCACTTCTGCTTAGTCTCCACAGGCCTAACGTATGTGATGCTGAATTTACTTATCTCAGGAGGCAGCACAGCCTCGCCGGGAGTGGTAATGTTTTAGACTCGGTAAGAACAAGATGTCAGGGGTTTTGTTGTTGTGGCATCATTCTGCAACACCTTATTTCAACTCTGTGCTGAGCTGGCAAAAACACTCAATCAACCCAGCTCTATAATCCAGCTCCGCTTACCCTTCAGATGTTCCAGTAGCAGGATGGATTTGCTATATTCACCGGCAACGTGACATACGAGTAACACAGATTTGTCCATTAATCACACCCTTTGAATGTCTCCTTGGTCCTTTTCTGTCCTTGTACCTCCCAGCTGTCATTTTCCTTTCTAAACATTTCCTGTGGTATTTTCATCCAAAGGACCTAAGGATCTAACTCCACGGCAAGAAATGTGCGTAACAGTCACTGCTATACGGACATCCCAGGAGAAAGACCCATCAGACGGCATGCGGGCTTCCTACAGCCTCCTCTATTCAGGCAAGAATGAAAGGAGATGGCTGTTTCCATCCCCTTTGAAAGGACGCTGTTGATTTAAGGACAGCGGTGAGGGCAAGCACGACAGATCTGCCCAGAGAAAGCAAGGATGTCTGTCGTCTGATGGATACAGTGGAATGGACCTACTCGTGCGCAGGCTGTCAGTCTTGCCACTAATCAGAAGGGGGAAGCATCTTCAGGAAAAGAAAACTGAACAAATTGAGTGGAAAAGAAGAAGTGACATGAAAGTACAATGTTTAACAAGCAGCTTTTCTTGGTGGTTGAAGGTGCTCCTTTCCCAAGACTTCCTGTAACAGGAAGGAATCATTCCTACACAGGGGTGCATACCTATACGTCACAAAGTGTTTGTGTGTGTGACAGTTATACTGTCATAATTTTAGATGGTTAAACCTCTGCTCCAGGGTCTATAAGAGATCAGAGCACTTGTCACTCTTGGTGCAGGTAGAGAGAGATAGAGTAGTTGAGCAGTTCATTTTTCTTTATAATTACACTCCATTAACCTTCCACATGAGAGCTCCCCTGTGCTTTCATACCAGCAGCACCAACTGGCGGCATTTGATAAGGCTCTACAGAGTCTGCAAGACCAGCACATGCAACAAAAGGAACACTTTAATACTGCAGACTTAAGCAGAAGCTGAACGCGGGGCTACAGCTCCTCTACTTATTGGCACACATATTCAGCTCAATTATACATGTGTAGCAAAAACAAACCAAAATCGTAAAGTCTTGGAACCAGCAAACAGATGATGGGAGCTCATTCAAACCAAAAGTGATTCAAAATCTTCTGATAATCTTTACAATATTAAAACCTAAAATTTATTACTATTTTTCTAATTTTGGATAATGTGGCACCCTATAAGAAATGGGCTCGATAAACTAAAGCTTGCAGGGTGACACAATTACTGGGTGATCTCTCTTACAGTAAGATCACATTGGTGACTACAAGCTGCCTATTGTGACCGTAATTTACTCACTTAAGTATTTCTCCTTAGGTATCTCTCAGTAACCCATTAAAAAAATTCATTAAGAACTAGCACTAAGTCAATCTTTATCCTTCTTGACAATGCGCACATAAGTGATTTCCTTTTTCCCTTTTTTGAAGACAGAGACCGAAACCTACCCCATTAATAATGCATTCTCCTGCAGTTTTTAATGCAGCACCTTGAATGCTTCTTTTAATACGTACAAAGGAGATTAGTGCTCTTCCTACCCTAGCAAAGACCAGGTATTACATGCTTGAGCCAGTCTGGGAAATAGGGGCTGGCACAGTTAATCGTGAATCATCATTTAGTCACTCAATCATGTCCAACCCTTTGTGACCCCATGGATGGTAAGTAGCTTCTGCCCATGGAATTCTCCAGGCAAGAATACTGGAGTGGGTTACCGTTTCCTTCTCCAGGGATTTTCCTGATGCAGGAATCAAACCCAGGTCTCCTGCACTGCAGGCAGATTCTTTACCGACCGAGCTATGAGGGAAGCTCCCAATTATTGGGGAAACAAAAGAAGCCAAAATTTGTACCTTTACCCTAACCAATGGCATCCATAGCCCTCACATCTTAGAATAACGTTTCCATCATTGTAGCTTGTGTTTCTGGGTATATTCCCTAACCAGAGTGATCTAAAGAAGGGCACAGGTACCCTGACAATGCTGCTCACTACTAACTCTCTTTCTTTGGCAAACTTATGCACTAAGGGCATTGGTCTATGATAAGTGTAATCTGACAATCAGAAGACTAAAGTCTAAGAATTCAGAGGTACAGCATATTCTTCATCAAATGTTACATTCAAAACACTTTGTCTAGAGGTATAAACTACAGCAAGACCTTGTTTTTTAAAATTAATGAGATTCTTAGTACTTCTGAAAGTATCTGGCAGAGAAATGATTGTTTGCGTTCATAGTCTGAAAATGGATGATTGGATTTGGGCGTTCCGCTACACTTTTTTTTTTTCCATGCTTTACATTTGAAACTGAAGGATTTTTCCATTAATATTTTTCTTTTGCTTAATACCATTACAAACACATTACTTTTATATTTGCAGGCCACTTACCACCATGGTATCCTTTTTAAAAAATGCTTTTCTTAGCCCAAATATCAGACTTGTGCTTGCAACTAGTAGTTCATAATTCTTTGAAACCCAGTATCAAGAAAAGACATAATTTTAAGATATTCTTACTGTATATTAAATGCTGAAGTATTCAGCATACTGATGCCAATGACCAAATGCCAAAAGATAAAGCCAGCCCATGCCTATAGGAAGCAGCTCCGGACAATGTTGGGTTTCAATGTCCAGATCCAGTGACAGTCACGTTTCTCTTCTGCCTAATATGCATATTTTTCATTTCCTAATGAGTAGAATTTCTTTTCCCAAGTACTTATTTCTCAGTTTTAAAAGTGGTAGACATTAACCACTGTCTATAACCAGGCCAAGAATCCGGCAAAAGCCAATCTACCTGCTCGGACCGCTGCTCTGACTCACTGTTGGACCATCTGTTTATGTGTGCTGCTCGTCTCACGGTGCAGATCAGCCTGCTGCTGGGCTGATCTGCCTCATGCTGCAAACTCATTCTGCAATTCCAACCTCCCTCACCAGCAATTGGTCCTCTTATCGGAATCTAAAACTACCACTTCAATCAACTAGAGTCAGACCTTATTCTACTGCTCTTGTACCAAAAAATGATACACCACAAGCCCATGTGCAAACAGGTCATCTCTGAACACTGGGCTCATGAGGAAGGTGGCAGCACAGGTTTGCTCCTATCAAAACATTTTAGTACCATCAGCAGCAATCAGCCTACTACCCAGAAATATACATGTACGGCTGTGGAGAGGCTAAAAAGATTACTGAATCCCAGAGGACAAGAGCATGAAATACAAATACAAACCATTCTGGGTCTTCTTTGTTTTAAAGATTGGCAACTTATCCAGAGATGGGTTTCTATCCGTGTGATTAACGCACAAATTTAAAGCAGCATTAGAAAAGGTTCTCAGAACATCCTCTGAAATCTACAACTACCAATTTGCTTGCTATTTTGCATGCACTTTGCTAATCATTCTTTCATCTTAGATTTAAAAGGGTGTTAGGGCTATAATAGGTAGTCAAGATTTGATGACATTATTTATTGAATATACTTACAAAGTATGTATAGTACAGTATTAGATTTTGTGGTATAATATTAAAAAGTTAAATTCTTTAAGAAATTTATGTAGCTATTTCAGAAAATAGAAGATATATAATAAAACAGCTGTAACATTTCTTATAGATTAACAAGTAAAATTATTGGAAGATTTTTAAAAATATGTGAACAAAGCAGAGAGAAAATGGAGTCAGTACCAGTAAGAAAGTCAAACCTGGGAGAGTACATTTTGAGCAGTGACAATCCAAATGGCTTTCTTGAGACAAAAACAATTAAACATGGGCTATCAATAACAATTAAAAATTTTACTTTGGAGAAATACAGTACTGCAAGTTTAGATGTTAGTGTTTGATTTATGTAAAGAATTTGAGAAGACTGTTCTTTCAGAATAAAATGTAGAATTTATCTTGTTTCTAACAAATGCACTTGTAAATGCAGGTCTATTTTCAGAAAGGAAATTTTTTAAATGTATATGTAGAGGACAGAATTATACGTAATTATACGTATAATTCTGAAAGAGCTGAAAAGTTACTAGATTGGTGGTTAGAGGACATGAAACTATGTCAATGATGTGTAGAAACTGACCTGAAAATACAGACTTGAGAGAACCAAATATTACGTTGCTTATTAGCAATAGATATCTGGGGATGACAAAGCACAGGAATGAGAGACACTGATACCTTCCTGAGAATTTCTGTGTCCTTAATGGGTGAGAAATTCATGTTTCATTTTGTTCAAGGTACTACTGTCTCCAATGTACACAAACATTTTAACTTTTCTCCTAAGCATGAGTTACAGCAGTAGTGAAGAGAAATATCTGCCCCTGTGCAAAGTCACAGCTTCCTACAAGACTGGCAGCAATATGACTTCTACTAAACAACTACCAACATTCTTAGTCTTTTTTTTTTTTTAAGACACTGATAAATAGAAACAATCTAGAGAGGATTCTAATTTTTACATTGACTGGAGTGTTGAGGCCAGTATGTCAACCCCTTCAACTGCATGATACTTGCAAAATAAAACAAAATGGAACCAGTCAAATTATAGGTGAAGACAGCAAACTAAAGAAGAAATCAACATGTCCAGCATAAGGAACTGCTACATCATTCCCTGTGCTATGCATGAAAACAAACTATTCACTTCTGTAATATACGCCAAGGAATACAGTATTATTTGGAAACTATATCCTCCTACCTTTAGATTTAACAGCAGATAAACCCTACCTCTTGCTTAAACTCCACCGGGAGTTGCAGGGTCTTCCTTCACCAAGATATGAAAATACTCATAATCCTTCTGAACTCACTGCTGAAAATGACTACAGTTGAAATGTGGGACTAAAGAAAATAGTCAATTACCTCAACTAGCTAACAGTCAAGTTGTAGATGTTAAACACTTACATGTTTTCCTATTGAAATACAGATTTAAAACTGACCCAAAACTCAGCAACTATAACAGTCTAATGATTTTATTAGACTGTGTTCCAACACTTTGGAACACTTCTATTAGAATATAAACGTACAGATCAGTTTTTCATTATTTCTTTCATAGTCAGAGGTCACTATTTGTGTAATTTCTAAATGACACAATAAAAAAATCTATGTTAAAACAAGAATTTAAACTCTAAACTTTGAGTAGTTCCACATCAACAGTTCAACAAATCTTAACCATCAAACCCATTTTGCTAACACAAATGAAATAACACACTAGAACTTATTAATAACTTAGCTACTTTAAAAGCAGAAACTTCACAGAAGTCATGTATTGCCCTGGGAAGGAACCTGAGGGGGCATGTGAAAGTTGAAAAATCATCAAAGTCAAGGATTCTGTAACTACCAGGGTAGTGGTAATAGGGCAGTGTTTTAGAATTAAGATTTGAGAATCAGGTCTCTACAATGTTTTAGAATGCCTAATGATATGGCCGGAGAAGGCAATGGCACCCCACTCCAGTGCTCTTGCCTGGAAAATCCCGACAGAGGAGCCTGGTAGGCTGCAGTCTATGGGGTGGCGAAGAGTCGGACACAACTGAGCGACTTCACTTTCATTTTTCACTTTCATGCATTGTAGAAGGAAATGGCAACCCACTCCAGTGTTCTTGCCTGGAGAATCCCATGGACAGGGGAGCCTGCTGGGCTGCCGTCTATGGGTCGCAGAGTCGGACTCGACTGATGCGACTTAGCAGCAGCAGCAGCAAAGATATGGCCATTCAAACTTCCATATCAATGAACTTCTATTGCAGTGAATTACTGCCATGCACTTAACCAATGGGCTTGTAGGTTTTAATGAGATAAAACCACATTCACCTGACCTGAGAAATAAATAACAAGACCAAATAATGAAAGTCACAGTTGTGGTGACTAATCAGTGCTTTAGCCACGTGTCCCACAGCTTCAACAGAGCAGCTAATAACACAGGAAAGAAAACAAAAACACTGCTAGCTAACACTGCATTTCTGTATAAGAAAAGAGCAGGAAGGGGATTAGCAGTATTCTTTCTTTCCCCCTGATGCTTACATTTTAAAAATTCCATTAGTATCTTGCCAGATTTTCAAGAGAAAAACTGCATGCATCAGAGTTAACTGGTAAGATAGGCCATGGGAGAATAAAACCAATAAGAAACCTTTCTGTTCTGCACTTCACAGGGCTGTCACTCGTACTAGAAAAACGTCACTTTGAAGCCCTGTTTGCATTCCATTTTTAACTAGAGGGAAGAGGATGGAGGTCTTTGGTTTCTATGACAACCCAGATGGGCCATAATACAAAATACTTACAAATGTTCAATCGCAGGGATGCCAAATCAAATTAAGGCAGAGTTAGCACTACTTCATAAAAACTAGACGGGAGAGAAAACAAAATGCTACGGCAAAATGATGCCATTTCTAGAGGTAGTTCTTCAAGATTTCATGCAGAAATATAAGAGAAAGAGTGGCTATTTTTAGTAAAAACAAATAAAGTGGCAAAACTAATATACAAAAATAAAGCTCCAATTTACATGAGTAAATGTTTTCATTAAATTTGACTACTGGAAAATTACTACCTCACTTAATGCTTAAAAAAATTCCTCTCAAACAACATGAATTTCATTAGTGATTTAAATCACTACAGTCTGGCACACTGGCTGGGCTTTAATGGTAAGCTGAGCTCCTTGGAGCAACTTTTTCCTTTCCTTATCCTCAAGATTTGTTTCTATATTTGGCTTTCATAACTAGGTTACTTAGACCTCAAAATAATTGTGGAATGGCTAATGTTTTTCAGAAAGGAACTAATTTGTAACTTACTATAATCTGTGAAATTTAACCTTCCAGTAGAAACCAAGAGTAGTCTACTGGATTTCTTTCTGTTTATAAATTATGACTCCTCAGCAAACACTAGTAGCTTTTGAAAGTACTGTTCTAAAAAAAAAGGTATTCACATGTGGCCCTCTTCATTTCAGGAGAAAAAGGAAATGCTTTATATTCAATCTTAGTAAGTGATCTGCTTTAGATATGTATCTCACCAGTGGGGCAACATTTTTAATACCTTTAATATCATAATGAAGAATTATGGTCCTCATCTCCAAAAATGTCCTAAGTACAAGAATATATACACACATATTTTGCACATATTTCAGGGTGTTGAGTCCCACTTCACTCCAAACGGCTTCCAAGGGCTACTTAACATCCTTATTCAGGTACCTTCTTTTCCAAAGCCAAAATCACACACTTGTAATAACAAAAGTCTCCCCTTAAAAAAACTTATTTTCAACAATAAGTAGACTGATGGTACATTTCTACCTAAAACACAGGTCAAATAAAGTGGATTTAAACAAAATGCATTAGATTAGTAAATATGTACCTGCTGTAAACACTGTATGCAGGTTTGAGAACTACTGTTTCAACTCTTTTGGACTTGCAATGTCAGGTAAGTTTGTCTCTGGGCTTTTTTCTTCTCCCTCAAATGACACAGACCCATTTAAAATTATTTTTTAAAATTCTGAGGTAAAAGAAGGCTGTAAAACCAGAACCAGAACAAGTCCCTCAGCAGAATCTTTTAAAAACTAAGATGCTTATTGTTTTGAAAAGAAAAATCTGTATGTGAAGAGTTCCATTTAAACAAAAACAGCCCTGAGAATGTTGTACCTGTTGTACTGTACAAGGGAAGAGCTTGGGTTGAAGGCTAAAACACATTACCAGCCAGGATGCTGGATTCCCTTCATCCCATCTGTATGACTCTGGTCAGTACTCCACTTTAATATTCAGTTCAGTTCAGTCATGTCCGAGTCTTTGTGACCCCATGGCCTGTAGCACACCAGGCTTCCCTGTCCATCAACAACTCCCGGAGTTTACTCAAACTCATGTCCATTGAGTCGGTGATGCCATCCAACCATCTCATCCTCTGTCATCCCTTTCTCCTCCTCCTTCAATTTTTCACAGCAGCAGGGTTTTTTCCAATGAGTCCATTTTTTGCATCAGGTGGTCAAAGTACTGGAAAAAAGCATCAGTCCTTCCAATGAATATTCAGGACTGATTTCCTTTAAGATGGACAGGTTGGATCTCCTTGCAGTCCAAGGGACTCTCAAGAGTCTTCTCCAACACCACAGTTCAAAAGCATCAATTCTTCGGCGCTCAGCTTTCTTCACAGTCCAACTCTCACATCCATACATGACTACTGGAAAAACCATAGCTTTGACTAGATGGGTATTTGTTGGCAAAGTAATGTCTCTGTTTTTTAATATGCTGTCTAGGATGATCATAGCTTTTCTTCCAAGGAGAAAGCATCTTTTAATTTCATGGCTGCAATCAACATCTGCAGTGATTTTGGAGCCCAAAAAGATAGTCTGTCACTATTTCCATTGTTTCCCCATTTATTTGTCATGAACTGATGGGACCGGATACCAAGATCTTAGTTTTCTGAATGTTGAGTTTTAAGCCAACTTTTTCACTCTCTTCTTTCACTTTCATCAAGAGGCTCTTTAAGGGTGGTGTCATCTGCATATCTGAGGTTACTAATATTTCTCCTGGCAATCTTGATTCCAGCTTGTGCTTCATCCAGCCCAGCATTTCTCATGATGTACTCCGCATATAAGTTAAATAAGAAGGGTGACAATATACAGCCTTGACGTACTCCTTTCCCGATCTGGAACCAATCTGTTGTTCCACGACCAGTTCTAACTGTTGTTAAACTTTAATATTAGTTTCCTCTATAAAATTAGGATGATAACTATCTATAAAATTGGATAACACCTATCTGTTCCCTACTTCATTCAAAGAAAAAAGAAAAAAACTTGTTTTTATAAAATTAGTTATGAAATACTCAAAATTCCTAGTACTAATAATGACATTAAATAATAAACTGACAATCTAAAAATGCTGATGAACTTGATTTTTAAAACACCATAAAGCTCCCCTGCTGCTGCTAAGTCACATCAGTCGTGTCCGACTCTGTGCGACCCTACAGACGGCAGCCCACCAGGCTCCTCTGTCCCTGGGATTATCCAGGCAAGAATACTGGAGTGGGTTGCTATTTCCTTCTCCAATAAAGCTCCCCTACTGCCCATTATTATGATGACATTTTCACAAAGGGCAATGAGAAAAGGCTGCAATTCTCACTAGGATTATGACTAATACTTACAGAAGATTAAAAATAAGAATGATATATTGTATATAACAGTAGCAAAGTGAAAATATAAGCATGGCTCAGTGCACTATGGAGAATACAGTATTTAATTTGAAAACTACTGACACAGCATTGTAAATCAATTATACCCTAATAACAGTTAAAGAAAAAGCAAGACAGGTACTGGCGAGGCCTTGCACAGAGGTCCATACAAGTGCCTTCAAAAGTTGCATTAGACTCTGTGGATGTGTGCCCTTCATCAATTGCTTCCTAGGTTAGGATTTCCTTTTAGAGTGTTGCAACCGAATAGTCTTCACCCAGGCAACAACAAGCTTGTTTGGAAAGATTCCGTATTTCAGAAGCCTCAGTGCTATTTCCATTTGGAAAAACACATCTTTATGAAAATATGTATCATCCTCAGAACTAAAATGCTTAGATATATTAAGTTTCAGCTGTAAGTGATATTTTTAGAAAAGTGGTAATTTCAGAATCTCTACTTTAAAATTACAGAGTTGGTTTTTTTTTTTATGGAGTCACAAAGTAGAAAATTAAAAACATATATCAATGATTAAAGGCCTCTCCTCTTTTTAGTACCATTTTACTTAAAATTTAAAATTTTTATTTCCCTTAAATTTAAAAAAAATCACCAAATTATGCATACTACTAAAAAATTTAATTAGATATTCATCTTCATAAAACCAAACAACTCAATGAGAAAGAGCTCTTAACAACAATGTTCTCAGAAATTATCTGAAATTATGGACGGTGTTGCTGTACAACAAAGTGAGTCAACCTGAGATGCCATGTCTTGCATAATGCAAAATAAAATTCTACCTTTAATCAAAGGAAAAGAATTTCACTTTTAATAAATAAGAAATTAAAACACTAGTATCAGTTCAGTTCAGTTGCTCAGTGGTGTTCAACTTTTGCGATCCCATGGACTCCAGCACACCAGGCTTCCCTGGCCATCACCAACTCCCAGAGTTTACTCCCACTCATGTCCATTGAGTCAGTGATGCCATCCAACCATCTCATCCACTGTCATCCCCTTCTCCTCCCGCCTTCAATCTTTCCCAGCACCAGGGTCTTTCCCAATGAGTCAGCTGTTCACATCAGGTGGCCAAAGTATTGGAGTTTTAACTTCAACATCAGTCCTTCCAATGAATATTCAGGACTGATTTCCTTTAGGATGGACAGATTGGATGTCCTTCAAGTCCAAGGGACTCTCAAGAGTCTTCTCCAATACCATAGTTCAAAAGCATCAATTCTTTGATGCTTAGCTTTCTTCACAGTCCAACTCTCACATCCATACATGACTACAAGAAAAACCATAACCTTGACTAGATGGTATTTGTTGGGAAAGTAATGTCTCTGCTTTTTAATATGCTATCTAGGTTGGTCTTAAATTTCCTTCCAAGGTATAACTATCTTTTGATTTCATGGCTGCAGTCACCATCTGCAGTGATTTGGGAGTCCAAAAAAATAGCCTGTCATTATTTCCATTGCTTCCCCATCTATTTGCCATGAAGTGATGGGACCGGATGCAATGATCTGAATGTTGAGTTTTAAGCCAACTTTTTCACTCTCCTTTTTCACTTTCATCAAGAGGCTCTTTAGTTCTTCTTTGCTTTCTGCCATAGGGTAGTGTCATCTGCATATCTGGGTTATTGATATTTCTCTTGATTCCAGCTTGTACTTCATCCAGTCCAGCATCACTCACGATGTACTCTGCATATAAGTTAAATAAGCAGGGTGACAATATACAGCTTTGACACACTCCTTTTCCTATTTGGAACCAGACTGTTGTTCCATGTCCAGGTCTAACTGTTGCTTCCTGACCTGCATACAGATTTCTCAAGAGGCAGGTCAGGTGGTCCGGTATTCCTATCTCTTTCAGAATTTTCCACAGTTTGTGGTGATCCACACAGTCAAAGGCTTTGGCATAGTCAATAAAACAGAAGTAGATGTTTTTCTGGAACGCTCTTGCTTTTTCTATGATCCAGCAGATGTTGGCAATTTGATTTTTGGTTCCTCTGCCTTTTCTAAATCCAGCTTGAACATCTAGAAATTCACAGTTCACATACTGTTGAAGTGTGGCTTGGAGAATTTTGAGCATTACTTTGCTAGCCTGTGCAATGAGTACAATTGTGTAGTAGTTTGAGCATTCTTTGACATTGCCTTTCTTTGGGATTGGAATGAAAACTGACCTTTTCCAGTTCTGTGGCCACTGATGAGTTTTCCAAATTGGCTGGCATACTGAGTGCAGCACTTTCACAGTATCATCTTTTAGGATTTGAAATAGCTCTACTGGAATTCCATCACCTCCAACTAGCTTTGTTCGTAGTGATGCTTCCCAAGGCCCATCAGACTTCGCATTCTAGGATATCTGGCCCTAGGTGAGTGATCACACCACTGTGATTATCCAGGTCATGAAGATCTTTTTAGTATAGTTCTTCTGTGTATTCCTGCCACCTTTTCTTAATATCTTCTGCTTCTCTTAGGTCCATACCATCTCTGTCCTTTATTGAGCCCATCTTTGCAGGAAATGTTTCCTTGGTATCTCTGATTTTCTTGAAGAGATCTCTAGTCATCCCCATTCTATTGTTTTCCTCTGTTTCTTTGCATTGATCACTGAGGAAGGCTCTCTTATCTCTCCTTACTCTTCTTTGGAACTCTGCATTCAATGGGTATATCTTTATTTCTCTCCTTTGCTTTTCACTTCTCTTCTTTTCACAGCTATGTAAGGCCTCCCAAGACAGCCATTTGGCCTTTTTGCATTTCTTTTTCTTGGCGATGGTCTTGATTCCTGTCTCCTGTACAATGTCACGAACCTCCGTCCATAGTTCATCAGGCACTCTATGTATCAGATCTAGTCCCTTAAATCTATTTCTCACTTCCACTGTATAATCATAAGGGATTTGATTTAGGTCATACCTTAATGGTCTAGTGGTTTTCCCTACTTTCTTCAATAAGTCTGAATTTGGCAATAAGGAGTTCATGATCTGAGCCACAGTCAGCTCCCGGTCTTGTTTTTGCTGACTGTATAGAGCTTCTTCATCTTTGACTGCAGATAATATAACCAACCTGATTGCAGTACTAACCATCTGGTGATGTCCATGTGTAGAGTCTTCTCTTGTGTTGTTGGAAGACAGTGTTTGCTATGACCAGTGTGTTCTCTTGGCAAAACTTTATTAGCTTTTGCCCTACTTCATTCTGTACTCCAAGGCCAAATTTGCTTGTTACTCCCAAATGTTTCTTGTCTTCCTACTTTTATATTCCAGTCCCCTATAATGAAAAGGACATCTTTTTTCAGTGTTAGTTCTAGAAGGTTTTGTAGGTCTTCACAGAACCATTCAACTTCAGCTTCTTCAGCATTACTGGTTGAGGCATAGGCTTGGATTACTGTGATATTGAATGGTTTGCCTTGGAAATGAACAGAGATCATTCTGTCATTTTTGAGATTGCATCCAAGTACTGCATTTTGGACTCTCTTGTTGATGGCTAGCTACTCCATTTCTTTTAAGGGATTCCTGCCCACAGTAGTAGATATAATGGTCATCTAAGTTAAATTCGCCCATTCCAGTCCACCTTAGTTCACTGATTCCTAGAATGTCAACGTTCACTCTTGCCATCTTGCCAACGTTCACTGTTTGACCACTTCCAATTTGCCTTGATTCGTGGACCTGACATTCCAGGTTCCTATGCATATTGCTCTTCGCAGCATTGAACCTTGCTTCTATCACCAGTCCCATCCACAACTGGGTGCTGTTTTTGCTTTGGATCCATCCCTTCATTCTTTCTGGGGTTACTTCTCCACTGATCTCAGGAGCATATTGGGCACCTACGGACCTGGGGAGTTCCTCTTTCAGTGTCCTATATTTTTGCCTTTTCATACTGTTCATGAGGTTCTCAAGGCATGAACACTGAAGTAGTTTGATGTTCCCTTCTCCAGTGGACCACATTTTGTCAGAACTCTCCAACATGACCCATCCGTCTTGGGTGGTCCTACGTGGCATGGCTCATAGTTTCTTTGAGTTAGACAAGGCTGTGGTCCATGTGATCAGATTGGTTAGTTTGCTGTGACTGTATATTATATGCCAATTACACTTTGATAAAAACTATACCAGTGCCAAATCATTATGTCATACACCTGAAATACTGTTATATATAAATTACATTTGAATGAAAATAAAAAAGAGAAAGAAAGAAGAGACATCAGGGTTGGGTGACAGAGAAGAGAGGGAAAATTCTTAAGAAGAAAACATAGGCAGAACACTGACATAAATCTCAGTAATATCTTCTTGGATGCACCTTTTAGAGTTAACAAAAAAAAGAACAAAAATAAATAAATGAGACCTAGTCAAACTTAAAAGCTTTTGCACAGCAAAAGAAACTATAACAAAACAAAAAGAACTCACAGAATGAGAGAAAATATTTGTAAATGATGCAACTGACAAGGGACTGATCTCCAAAATATACAAACAGCTCACACAGTTCAACATCAAAAAACAAACAACCCAGTCAAAACAATGGGCAATGCTAAATAGGTATTTCTCCAAAGAAGACATACAGATGGCCAAAAACACATGAAAAGATGCACAACCTCATTAATCATTACAGAAAAGTGAAAGTGAAGTTGCTCAGTCATGTCCGACTCTGCAACCCCATGGACTGTAGCCCACCAGGCTCCTCAGTCCATAGAATTTTCCAGGCAACAGTACTGGAATGGTTGTCATTTTCTTCTCCAGGGGATCTTCCTGACCCAGGGATTGAACCTGGGTCTCCCACATTGCAGGCAGACACTTTACCATCTGAGCCACCAGGGAAGCTGAATTATTACAGAAATGCAGATCAAAACTATAATAAGGTATCATCTCACACCAATCAGAATGGCCATTATCAAAAAGTCTACAAACAATAAATCTGGGGAGGGGGTGAGGGTGTGGAAAAAAGGGAACCCTCCCATGCTCTTGGTGGGAATGTAAACTGGTGCAATCATAGTGGAGAAAACTATGTAAGTTCCTTAAAAAACTAAAAATAGAGCTACCATATGATCTAGCAACTCCACTCCTGGGCACATATCCAGAGAAAACCATACTCTGAAAAGATACCTGTACTCACGTTCATTGCAGCACTATTCACAATAGCCAATTCATGGAAGCAACCTAAATGTCCATCACAAGATGAATGACTAAAGAAGATGTGGTACATATATACAATGCAGTATTACTCAAAAGAATGAAATGATGCCCCTGCAACAACATGAATGGACCTAGAGATTACCATACTAAGCGAAGTAAGTCAGAGAAAGGCAAATATCATATGATATCACTTATAAGTAGAATTTGAAAAATGAGCTTGTTTACAAAACAGACACAGACTCACAGACTTAGAATGCAACTTACAGTTACCAAAGAGGAAAGGTGGTGGTGGGGGAATAAATTAGGAGGTTGAGTTTAACATATATACACTACTACATATAAAACAGATAATCAACAAGGACGTACTGTATAGTACAGGGAACTCTACTCAATATTCTATAATAAACTATATGTGAAAAGAACCTAATTAACAAAGCTGTGGTTTTTCCAGTAGTCATGTACGGATGTGAGAGTTGGACCATAAAAAAGGCTGAGCACCGAAGAATCAATTCTTTCAAATTGTAGTGCTAGAGAAGACTCTTGAGAGTCCCTTGGACTGCAAGGAGATCAAACCAGTCCCATCCTAAAGAAAATCAGCCCTGAATATTCCTGGAAGGCCTGATGCTGAAGCTAAAGCTCCAATACTTTGGCCACCTGATACAACAGCTGACTCACTGGAAAAGACACTGATGCTGGGAAAGATTGAAGGTAAAAGGAGAGGAGGGCAGCAGAGGATGAGATGATTATATAGCATCACCAACTCAATGGACATGAACTTGCACAAAATCCAAGAAGCCTGGTATGCTGCAGTCCATGGCATTGAAAGAGTTGGACGCGACTTAGCGACTGAACAACAAAAACATAACTAGATCAATCTGCTGTACACCTGAAACTAACGCAATAGTGTATACTCCAATATAAACTAAAAAAATAAAGATGTAGGATATATAAACAATGGACTATTACTCAGCCATAAAAAAGAAAGAAGTAATGCCATTTGTGGCAACATAAACGGGCCTAGAGATTATCATACTCGGCAAATTAAATCAGATTGAGAAAGACAAGTATCATATGATATCACTTATATGTGGGATCTAAAATATGACATGAATAAACATATCTATGAACAGAAACAAATTCAGACACAGAGAACAGGGAAGGAGGGAGATGCGAACTATTATTTACAGGACGGATAAACAGTAAGATCCTACTGTATAGCACAGGGAACTATGCTCACTATCCTGAGATAAACCGTAATGGAAAAGAATATGAAACAGAATATATATCTGTATAACTGAATCACTTTGCTGTAGAGCAGAAATTAAAACAACACTGTAAATCAACTATATTCCAATAAAAATTTTAAAAAACATTATTTTGACTCTACTGGCAAAAGTCTTTTTCTCCACTTTTTAAAATTGTAACCAGTGAATAAAACTATTGGCAATCTTCTTATTGAGAAATTTGAACTATCTTATACTGGAACAGTTAAATATGAAGGGACCCATCAGCATCAACAACTTACTTCCCATGAGCAATGAATAAAAGAATAATATTTGTAGCACAATTAAGCTTCTATGGCTCAAGATGGATCATCCCATCAATTCTGAAACAATTTTATTCTAGCTGCAGAATATTATCATAAAGAAAAAAATTACTTCTAATGAAATGTGGAAGGACTTTTTTCCCCCACTGAAACATATTCATCATTTCTTTAAAAAATTTAATGTCAGAACTCTTAAGAACAGAAAATAAAATGTATATGGAAAATAGCTTAATTAATTATTTAGAGCCTACAAACAACTGTGGAAAAGCACAATTTTTAAACCTTGAAATGGACTAATTTGTAATATAAAATGGTTATTGTAGATAATAAGTACTTCATATTCACACAAGAGAGAATTAAACAATTGTGATGTTTCTTTTATTTTACATTTATTTATTTATTTACAAAGAACCATAATAACCCACAACGGACCATTGTTGATCTCATCCTTACAAATAAGAACCAAATGATTTAAAATTAAATCTGTTATAAGCTATATGCTTTAAGAAGCATCTGTTTCCGTTTTTCAATCGTTTTCCAGCATTTCCAGAAGCCCAAACAAGAATTACAATAAGGGCAAAAAATATGAGGAAATAGTAAGTTCTGAATCTTTTAGCTGGATATACAATTAGGGCAAAGGCTAAGTCAAAAAATTAACTAGAATCTAACAAAATACTGTATTTTACTACAGTTTTTTAGTTTGAATAAATCTGCCCTTAGCCTTCTGATCTTCCTAGTATTTCCACAAATAACTTCCACAAATTACTATATAAATAGCAAGGAGTCCAAGAATATACTGCTATACTCAGCTTCTAAAGAAATCAGTTCAACTACATAGGAGGCTGTCTGTTTAAGTTAGAGGATGAAGTTATCACTTAATGAATTGACGCCATCTAGTGGGATCAGTGAGATTTCAGCTGAATCTGGTTTGCTCCAGGTTACTGCAATCTATTCAACTGGTCAAATATCTTCTTTTAAAATACACATTTGTTTAACTTCCCTGGTGGTCCAGTGGCTAAGACTCCATGCTCCCAACGGAGGGGGCCAGGGTTTGATACTTGATCAGGGAACTAAATCCCATGCTGCAACTAAGATCCAAGGCAGTCAAGAAAAAAAAAAATATATATATATATACACACACACACACACACACACACACAGTTGTACTAATAAGTAAACTATTCTGAATGTCTATCGTAAGAATGTGGCAAAGCTGCCTACAATAAAAATAGCACAAAAATATTTTAAGACCAGCAACCCTCACTTAGAAGGGAATAATTTTCTATTCTTCCTTCAAAGGCACAAAATACAAATCAACATGTACTAACAATATGTATTATCAAAGATCAGAAAAAAGTGAAGTTAACATCAAAACAATATTTGGTCATAAAAATGTTTAAATAACGACAACTATTATTATGGAAACCGTGTCAGACTTTATTTTGGGGGGGCTCCAAATTCACTGCAGATGGTGATTGCAGCCATGAAATTAAAAGATGCTTACTCCTTGGAAGGAAAGTTATGACCAATCTAGATAGCATATTAAAAGCAGAGACATTACTTTGCCAACAAAGGTCCATCTAGTCAAGGCTATGGTTTTTCCAGTGGTCATGTATGGATGTGAGAGTTGGACTGTGAAGAAAGCTGAGCGCCGAAGAATTGATGCTTTTGAACTGTGGTGTTGGAGAAGACTTTTGAGAGTCCCTTGGACTGCAAGGAGATCCAACCAGTCCATTCTGAAGGAGATCAGCCCTGGGTGTTCTTGGAAAGGAATGATGCTAATGCTGAAACTCCAGTACTTTGGCCACCTCATGTGAAGAGTTGACTTATTGGAAAAGACTCTGATACTGGGAGGGATTGAGGCCAGGAGGAGAAGGGGACAACAGAGGATGAGATGGCTGGATGGCATCATCGACTCGATGGACATGAGTTTGAGTGAACTACTTCTTTTTGCTGTTTCTTGGGATTACCATATTCCACGTAAGAAGAGAAAAGAACTTCAAGTAAAATGTGTTCATTGTTTTTCTGCTCACTGGTAGGTAGGAAATTACACAGAGTGAAGTTCACATAAGTAATCTGCAAACTATTTCATTTTCTAAGTGGGAATGTTAATCTTAACATTTCACCATTTCCCCTAAACTGTGTATCAGTTTACACACACACACTCATTCCTACACTCTGCCATGTCAAATATTAGATTAATATATAATAATGTCCAGATGATAATTCAATTTAATTTAGCAAGTTTTTTAGAATCTTTAAGGGTATCAAAAATTTCCCGCGTGTGTTTTATTAAAGAAAGTACAGAGCAGAGCTCCATACTATAATGCATATCTGGGGCACCATGAACCATACATGGCCTCAGTTCTGAAAAGAAAAGCTAAATTTAATCAAACTCCCTTTTTCCCCGAAAAAGTCTGGAATTGGGTGGCATATATCTCATTTTGACCCAATTTGCTTCACTAGAGAAGTGCCAATGGCCTAAAGACCATTCCATGGGTCAAAGGCAGAAGAAAAGGGCCTACCTAACTGGAGTCGACTATTAAATCTACCTGTACATCTAGCAAAGGTAGGGAACATCTAGCAAAGAGAAACAGCAAGGTAGGGAGGAACAGGGCTGGGTTTGGAATATGAAAACCTGATGCTGCTGGACAAGCTAAATGTGAATGTAAACTGCAAAATGCTATTTTCAGCCTAATAATCTTATCTACCCTATCCACTCTCATCCCACCACTTATCTGAGCAATATTTACCCTCCAGCTTATCCAGATCCTTTGATAAGACTGGTCTCTTCTCTGCTAAGCGAATGTAACAAATTTGGTCCCATTTTAAAGCTTTTGTTGATGACATTCCCTGGACCCAATTTACCTTTTCTTTCTCTCCTCTGCCTTCGTCCATCTACCCTTGAAGGTTCTGGTAAGTACCATCTCCTCTATAAAACTTTCCTTGACTCTACCTGCCTACAATGATCTATGAAACCCTATTGCACCAAGAGTCTGAATCATACATAACATCTAAACATATAATAACAACAGCAGCTGAAAACACAGAAGTCCTTCCTATATGGCAGGGATTTCTAAGCGCAATAACCATGTACTGTGTTATTTAATCTTCAAAGCAATCCTATGAGATAAGTTCTATTAGTATCCCATTTACAGATGGGGAAAATACATTTCCAAAGGTAGTAAGTGGCAAAGCCAGAGAGATTCTAACTCAGACAGTCTGGTTACAGAGCCCATGCTGCTCTCCATCATACAGTATAGACTCGGCTTGCTCAATGTTTTACATGATTTTGTCTTTTGACTCAGAATATGTGATTCCTAAGGATAAGGGCATTTCATTTAGTGTAACCTTTCCATAACCTTGTATTTTTCTGGGCTGTGCAATTACATGCTCAGTGTCACCTTCAAAGTCGAGATGGACTATCAGTCACTTTACATTCTGGGGAAGGGAGTTCAACCTTACAATGAATCATTCCAAACTTCAGTGTTTTCACTAAATAAATATACTAATTTGTTAAGCTTTTGATAAAAGATTATTCCTGCTGCTAGCCCAGAACCAAAAAATTTAGGGATGTCTTGAGGAAAATTAATTTAGTCACTTAACAATAAATGACTTTAAAATGGTGAAAAACATGTCTAGTTTGAGAGTCAGGAATAAGGATAATCTTCTAAAGATAAAAACTAAAGCTCAAGGAGGCAAGAATATACAGTGGATTAAAGACAATCTTTTTAACAAGTGGTGCTGGGAAAACTGGTCAACCACTTGTAAAAGAATGAAATTAGATCACTTTCTAACACCATACACAAAAATAAACCCAAAATGGATTAAAGATCTAAACGTAAGACCAGAAACTATAAAACTCTTAGAGGAGAACATAGGCAAAACACTCTCTGACATAAATCACAGCACGATCCTCTATGATCCACCTCCCAGAATACCGGAAATAAAAGCAAAAATAAACAAATGGGATCTAATTAAAATTAAAAGCTTCTGCACAACAAAGGAAACTATAAGCAAGGTGAAAAGACAGCCTTCTGAATGGGAGAAAATAATAGCAAATGAAGCAACTGACAAACAACTAATCTCAAAAATATACAAGCAGCTTATGCAGCTCAACTCCAGAAAAATAAATGACCCAATCAAAAAATGGGCCAAAGAACTAAATAGACATTTCTCCAAAGAAGACATGTGGATGGCTAACAAACACATGAAAAGATGCTCAACATCACTCATTATCAGAGAAATGCAAATCAAAACCACAATGAGGTACCACTTCACACCAGTCAGAATGGCTGCGATCCAAAAGTCTACAAGCAATAAACACTGGAGAGGGTGTGGAGAAAAGGGAACCCTCTTACACTGTTGGCGGGAATGCAAATTAGTACAGCCACTATGGAGAACAGTGTGGAGATTCCTTCAAAAATTGCAAATAGAACTGCCCTATGATCCAGCAGTCCCACTGCTGGGCATACACACCGAGGAAATCAGAATTGAAAGAGACACAGGTACCCTAATGTTCATCGCAACACTATAATAGCCAGGACATGGAAGCAACCTAGATGTCCATCAGCAGATGAATGGATAACAAAGCCGTGGTACATATACACAATGGAGTATTACTCAGCCATTAAAAAGAATACATTTGAATCAGTTCTAATGAGGTGGATGAAGCTGGAGCCGATTATACAGAGTGAAGTAACCCAGAAAGAGAGCTAAGTTGAAAACCCACACTGAAAATTCAGCTGGCCCAAGCTTGGAAAACGGTGTCCAAAGCCATCTTCTCTTTTTAAATATAGTCTTTGTCCTCTAACCATTTGTAGTGAACAAAAGGGGCTACAATGTCATGATTCCTCCCATCCCAGTTCTTTTTTAATATATCATTTATTTTTAGCAGAGACAGCAAGGAGATCAGACCATCAGTCTTAAAGGAAATCAACCCTGAATAGTCAATGGAAGGACTGATGCTGAAGCTGAAGCTCCGATACTTTGGCCACCTGATGTGAAGAGCTGACTCATTGGAACAGACCCTGATGCTGGGAGAGGAGAAGGGATAACAGTGGATGAGATGGTTGGATGGCATCACTGACTCAATGGATGTGAGTTTGAGCAAACTCCAAGAGATAGTGAAGGACAGGGAAGCCTGGCATGCTGTAGTCCATGGGATTGTAAAGAGTTGAACACTACTGAGCAACTTAACAGCAACATTTTTAGCAGAGTGGGGAAAAAAGCTGCCCTTAAAATGGCAATTTCATGAAGTTAAGCATGATTTTGGATAAGTGAGCCCCAGAGGCTCAATAAACAAATATGAACAGATGTTCCAAACTGTGGAAGGAATGTGACAATAGAAGATAGAAGAAGAGGAATAACATTGCCAGACTGACATTTCATACCCAAGGCCCTATCTGAGCTCCCAGTCACCAGTACACCTGCTGCAGGAACAGCCTTTCAGTATGATTTAATATACTCAGTAATGAGTTCAAAAGTGCATCACGCACATAACTTCATTCTAAGGCCTGTAAATTAGAGTGATCTTCTAATGAAGGATAATAAGTTGCATTTCCCAGCCTGCACTTAGGAAGCCACAAGCAGAGCAAGCTCTCCAGCTCAGAGCAGAGGGCCCTTTTGCTCTCCTCTGCTGCCCAAGCCTCTGAGGTCAGACTGCCAGAGAGGGCCTCCCCCACCCCAGCTGCAGCCAAGCTCCCGACTAGGCACTGGAAGAGGTCACAGAACTAGGGGGAGGGGAGAAGGTGCACCACCAGTTCACCCAAGGATTGCCCTCCCTAAGCTCAAAGTCAGAGCCTCCCAGTTTGCTAAAGGCAGGGGCAGATGAAGAAGGTAGCAGAGAAAGCATAACCATTGTGCCCTACAGAAGAAAAAAATGTCTCATACCCAATCATGTAAAGGCTGCTTGAAACAAAACAAATTTAGTTCAATGCCAAGGTTACAGTTTTAGAACACTAGAACTCCTCTGTGTGCTTCAGCCCTGGCCAGCCAATCTGAAAGTCATCCTTGACTTAACTCCTGTGTCAAACGTTGTGCAAGGTGCTGCGGAAAGGCAGTGAAGGAGATAGACACAGTTGCTCCCCATGGAGATACAGGGATGGGCATGGGAGAGAGACTCCACTGGAATCCAATCTCGAGTCTATCGTTTATTTGCTGGGTGAACGTGGAAAGGTCACATGACCTCTCTGAGCTTCAGCTTCCTAATCCATAAAACAGAACCAGTAATACAGCCTATAGAATGTACAAACAAGACAGACGTGGCTCAGACATTAAAGAATCTGCCTGCAATGTAGGAGACCTGGGTTTGATCCCTGGGTCGGGAAGTTCACCCGGAAAAGGAAATGACAACCCACTCCAGTATTCTTGCCTGGGACATCCCTGAACAGAGGAGCCTGGCAGACTACAGTCCGTGGGGTCGCAAACAGTCGGACACCACTGAATGACTACCACTTTCATAGAATGTACACTGTCTTTGTACATTTGTCTTCAGTGTCCTTCACAAGCCTTTCCAGCTTGAGGTGAATATTCTTTTTTAGATTGTTGTTATTATTATTTTTTAAGTTACTATTTTATTTTAATTTATCTATTGGTTGTGCCTCACAGCATGCAGGATCTTAGTTACCTGACCAGGTACAGAACACATGCCCCCTGCAGTAGAAGCCTGGAGTCTTAACCACAGGATCGTGAATATTCTTAAGGGCAGAAACCATGTTTTCTTTTTCTTTTCTGTCCTCAAACTGCCAGAAACACGGTGATGGCTGCCTGAGTTCCCATATCAATGTCCCGGACCATCTGTAAGGAAAACTCCAGAAAATTACATAGTTGAGAATGGTAAGCTATGCTGCCTCTCAGAAAGAATTAATGGGGTAACACTGAGGTAAGACTTGCAAACTAATGATAACCACAACTTACATGCCCCCTGCAGTAGAAGCCTGGAGTCTTAACCACAGGATCGTGAATATTCTTAAGGGCAGAAACCATGTTTTCTTTTTCTTTTCTGTCCTCAAACTGCCAGAAACACGGTGATGGCTGCCTGAGTTCCCATATCAATGTCCTAGACCATCTGTAAGGAAAACTCCAGAAAATTACATAGTTGAGAATGGTAAGCTATGCTGCCTCTCAGAAAGAATTAATGGGGTAACACTGAGGTAAGACTTGCAAACTAATGATAACCACAACTGGAGAGTCTTGCTCTAGTTCCAAAACAGAAAGCCTAAAGTTTTGCTCTTCATTCTCTTTAAGGCAAAGCAGTCTACACTTAAAAACAACACATTCTCTGGCCCCAGAAGCAATGAAAAGATTATCAAATCTGTAGACCATGTTGACATTATGTAACTTCATAGAGCATATATATGCTCCTATAGAAAACTGCAGTTTTTAAATACACCTGTTCCTGAATCACACACAAAAAAAAAACCTTTCAATTTCTTCACCCTGAGATGAGAAAATAAACTGCTTCTTCTGAGAAATCAACAGCTTTTCTAAGGAACAAAATGTTCTCCAGGACAAAAATCGTTCACCTTCCAAAGAGAGACTGTTTTCTCTCTTCATCAACAAGAGATAGAGTTTGCTGCCTTTAACTCAGAAGGTACATCTAACTTATAATGGTTCAAGAAGTTCTCATGCATTGCATGGATATTTCAAGAGCTTGTCATAAGAATAGGTTTCAAAATATATCAAATAGTTCTATGGTATATACTTTTCCATGTTTTATCAAAAGTTAC
>SJXQ01012379.1:15096-202717 GCA_006408695.1 Aepyceros melampus | reverse complement strand
CAACTGAACTGAACTGAAAAAGTTTATCGGAGAAAGCAATGGCACCCCACTCCAGTACTCTTGACTGGAGAATCCCATGAATGGAGGAGCCTGGTGGGCTGCCATCTATGGGCTCGCACAGAGTCAGACACGACTGACACAACTTAGCAGCAGCAGCAGCAAAAAGTTTATACCACTTTATCAAAATCCCCTAGGACAATTGCTTAAAAGAGAAAACAAACCGAAAATCTTATGACTGTATCTCAGGGTGGCCCGGGTGCCTAAGAATCTGCATTTTAGTAATCACTCAAGCAGACAATTCTGAGTTTGAGGATCATTGCTTTGGGTTGTCAATATTCATCAGATTTTCCCTATAAATGCACAATCTCAAAAAGCTGTAAAGATAAACTCAGTAAGCTCCTATTTACTGAACAGACACCAAAGCACATGTTATTTTAAGCATTCTAAACAAGATACCAAGGGCTTCTAAAGGCTTCCCTGGTAGCTCAGTTGGTAAAGAATCCACTTGCAATGCAAGAGACCCCAGTTTGATTCCTGGGTTGGGATGATCCCCTGGAGAGGGATAGGCTACCCACTCCAGTACTCTTGGGCTTCCCCTGTGGCTCAGCTGGTAAAGAATCTGCCTGCAGTGTGAGAGACCTGGGTTGGAAAGATCTCCTGGAGAAGGGAAAGGCTACCCACTCCGGTATTCTGACCTAGAGAATTCCATGGACTGTATAGACCATGGGGTCGCAAAGAATCGGATGCAACTGAGCAACTTTCACTTTCAAACAACATACCAAACTTTCAAGTATTTGAGGTGGAATCAGTTGTTTTAAAAAAAATATGTTAAATTTATAAGGGCTTTGACAAAATTGGACTGAGAAGGGGAAGCATTTTAAATCAGCAGATTTCTAAGAATATCCATTCTTGTTACCATTGTTGAAATGTTAAGTACTTCCTTTCAAGGGGCCCTGTGACTCAGTGGTCAAAGCTGTTTGGACTAAAACATCAAACCCTGTCCCCTGAGAAATGACAGAGAGAGACTCCAAAATGTTAATACCAGAATGGATACATTCTCTGAGGCCAAGTTCCTTCTTAGTTATGCTAATTATTTCTCAAACATGCTCGTGGAATGTTACACTTACAAAATAAAGCAAGAAAAAAGCTCAACTAACATTCTCATCTTTAGCTGCAAATATTAATCCATAAGGGACAGAAACATACTTGTATATAAATGGGACAATTTTCCCATTTTAAGGAGGACTTTCCTATGGGCATGTATGTGAATAAGAACTAGAATCTGTTTTTATTTCCATCACATGTTTATTTGTTTTCAGTTGAAATGAGTTGTGATTTCCTTGTGGTTTTAGATTGTGTTCTTGTGTTGTGTTGTGTTGCTGCTGGCAGGTCCTAATCTGGATGTGACTTTGTGTACTGTGGCTTCTTCATTACCTCTGTTTTTATAAAATACTCACCTCTAATTGCTCCAGTCAGACTAATAGTTTAATGACTAGTTACAGGAAGAGAAAGTTCTGGAGTTTCTTCACACAGATTAGAAGTTAATAACTGACACAACCTTAAAATCCTGTTTTTCATGCTAACTGAACAGCAGTTCCTTTCAGTTCACTTATAGTTTTGGATCTTTAAAAATTCACATGCTTTCGCATTTTGAACAAACAGAAATTAAGGGAATCTGTGTGCTTTAAATTTTTAATCAAGTTGTTCATTTCCCATAACAATTCAAAATCCTCAAGAGAGTTTTGGGTTTTGTTTTGTTTTTTTGTTGTTGTTTTTCATGCGAAACTTAAAACAATTGTGAAAGATTTCTTTAGAAAGAATTAACTTTGGAGGAAAAAAATACCTGAAATGTTTCACATTGTAGTAGAATTAAACAAGTACCAACACAGAAAGGAAACACAGATAAGACACTCAAAAAAAAAAAAAAAGATTTGCTAGCAGTTATTTTTCTAAACAAGATGAGTTACAGCTAAGGTGTAATTTACCTCATCAGAGAGCCCTCAATGGACAGCCAATGCCAGCTAAATCCCCATCACTTCACACTAACAGCGATGCTTTCTAAATTGATATCCCACACAGAGAGTTGTATTCATAAATGAATCCATTTCCAGTTAAAGTGCAGTATTCTGGTGCTATTGGGTGTGATAAATAAGATCCATGAAACCCTCCCTGATGATATATTCTGCCCACGTGGAGTATATTTCTCTTTGATTTCTTTGTATCTTCACACTCTCTCTTAGATCAGAATGGCTCCCAGACTGACTTTCCAAAGCTTACTGTATTTCTAACTCTCTTGTTAATCACAACATCTCCCACTTCCAAACCTTATGTCTCTACTTACTCCCTGCTTACTCTCCTTACTTCCTGCATCTTCAATCCTTCCTGCTCACATTTTCCAAGCCAACAAATGTGATCATGTCTCTTTCATTTGAAAATGGCTGCTTCTGAACCCAATTACTTCCTGAACTGGGCAATCTTTCTGCAAACCCCTGATTTTTCACTGTCTGCATGTCATCTCCAAGCACTTTACTCTTTAGTAACTTATGACTGAATTTTTGCTCTCTTTTTTTGAAGATCACTGTGACCTCGAAATAATCATATTCGCAACCTATTTTCAAATTCCATGCTCCTGGACACCCACCCTCTTTTGAAGCTCTCACTTCTCAGCTTTGGAGCCAGCTTCACGGGGATACAGCAGTAGTTAATTGCACAGGACCTGAAGCTCAGAAGAGGCCCCAGGTTTGGCTTAATACTCTGTTGTGTTGTCTTAAATCCTAATGAGTTTTGAGTCAGGGGCCCTCCCTTTCCATTTTGCACTGAGCTCCCAAAATTATGTAGCCAGTCCTACCTAGCTCTAAAGCACTGTGTTTGTCTGGTCCTCCCATCTTTTTGACCTCATTCTCTATCACTTTTTTTTTTTTTTTTCTGTTTCCCAAAACAAAACAAAGTTTAATGAGAAGAATGTCTCTATCACTTTTAAAGGCTCCCCTCCTCCCTCCATTCTCCAAAATACAGTCAACCCTAAGCCCACATTGTTTTCTCTGCTCTCACCTCATTGCCATTAATTAGTACTTCAGCGTCCATCTCTTCATAAATGATTCCCAAACCCATAACTCAAGCACAGCGAAGTCACAGCCCCACGTTTCCAACCACCTGTTGGATTTTCTCCTAGTGAGGTCCTTCTCATCTCTCGTGTCCCTAAACTAACCATTCTTCACTCTCCATTCATTTTTACCAACTTTGCTATATTTATGCATGGAATAATCCCAAGTTAGTCATCTTGATGAGTCAATATCCATCCTTCAGGGCTGCCCAGGATCTTCCAAAGGTCCTACCCACATGCTGAGAGTGTCCTCACATTAGGAATCCCTTCAACCCACACGGAATCTTCACGCGTCCTTTGTGCCAAACATGTGATTTCAGTCCCACCAAGTAGACGTACCCACTTACGGTTTAACCTGGGGAATAAACTGCATGGGGACAAAGGGGAGGTTCAGAGAGTCAGTGCTGGTAGCAGAACTGGGGGCCGAAGGTATGTTTTCCTAGTCAGCTATGGGGACACCACTCCTAGGCTGCCCCAGGCGGGTTCTTAAGTTGGTGATTGAAGCAGCCTCGTACCAGCTGGCCTGCCCTGTGCTCTGTTTCTAAAAATTGTTTCTGGAAGCTTAACCTAAAGCTCATTCCTTCAGCCTTTCCAACGATTGGCAAGCTCTGTCATACTGTTTAATCTCTTCTTGCTTAAATTCTTCAAAGTAGATTTTGTTTTCTGCCACTCGCTAGTACATTAGGAGAGATGATGCCCTTAGATTGAGGGAAGCGGGGTCCCGTGCTTGGGGCTGCCTTTCTCAAAATGGTCCAAGTCCCATTTGGTGCCTGGGATTGGCTGGGGCCAGCGGTGCCGTTCAGAGCCAGGGCATGCTGGACCCAGGTCAGGTCCTCTGTGTCTTCAGTCTCTGCTTTTCCCCTTCGGGGTACTCAGTAACCCTCTACTGTGCACGCGGTGTCATCCAAAAGTCCAGAGCTGGCGTTTATGGGGGTCCTCATGGAGCTAATAGCTGGACCTCGGTCCCAGGAAGGCAGCCACCTAGATTTTCCTGCTGATCCACGCAGTGTGGTTTTCACAGGATTGTGAGCGACTGGGCCACCAAGGTGAGGCTGACAGGCTGATTCTGTGTGACTTTCACTCACTCTGGGCACAGGGGGGCTGCAGTACTCTTTGCCCAGCAGTCTCCCAGTGATATTGGGCTTAGCTTGTGTGTAGACTCCTGTGTCAGGCCTCACCCATGTGTTCCAGCTTGCAGTGTTACTGCCTGAGCCTACAGCATCATTGGGCAGTGGGGGGTGGTAGGGAGCTGGCAGATATGTTTGCCCTGTGTGTTTCCCATGCCTGGTACACAGGATGGTCATTGTATTTCTTCCATGGGAACTGCTCCTCATGTCAGGCCGTCTTCCTGGGTTAATTGCACCCATCTCCTCCTTGGTTTTCTAGACAGTTGTCCTGCAGTGTCAATCTGTCCTTGACATCAACATCTTTACTTGCCTTCAGTCATTGTGGTGTCGTTTTATTCCTGTGGGTGGGCTTAATCTGAACTAGATGAGAGATGGAAATGGGCATTTCTCAAGAAAATGGGACCCACTGTCCTCATGTCCTCTCGCTTGGCCTCCCCACTGGTGTGTGGACAGCAAAGTGCGGTCAACATTGAAATCGACCTTGTGCTCAGAATAACTCCATTGCAGCCTGAAGAGTTCAAGAGAAGATGTGATAGAAAGATGTGTGGCTTAATGGTTCTGCTAAAAATTCTCACTGGTTAATGTAACATGACCTGAAGATGAATTACTATCTGAATTTTCCTGCATATTCAGGGTTGGACTTGCATTTGTGGCCACCATCAACAAAGCACTGTCACAACCTTTGAGAGTGTCACTGGCAGCCAATTTCACAGGCACAGGATGTATGATGTAATATCATAAACAATGATGCAACACCCATGAAATTAAAAGACACTTACTCCTTGGAAGAAAAGCTATGATCAACCTAGACAGCTTATTAAAAAGCAGAGACGTTACTTTACCACCAAAGGTCCGTCTAGTCAAAGCTATGGTTTTTCCTGTGGTCATGTATGGATGTAAGAGTTGGACTGTGAAGAAAGCTGAGTGCCGAAGAATTGATGCTTTTGAACTGTGGTGTTGGAGAAGACTCTTGAGAGTCCCTTGGACTGCAAGGAGATCCAACCAGTCCATCCTAAAGGAAATCAGTCCTGAATATTCATTGGAAGGACTGATGCTGAAGCTGAAACTCCAATACTTTGGTTACCTGATGGGAAGAACCGACTCATTGGAAAAGACCCTGATGCTGGGAAAGACTGAAGGCAGGAGAAGAAGGGGAAGACAGAGAATGGGATAGTTGGATGGCATCACCGACGTGATGAACATGAGGTTGAGTATGCTCGCTCCGGGAGTTGGTGATGGACAGGGAGGCTTGGCGTGTTGCAGTCCATGGGGTCGCAGAGAGTCGGACACGACTGAGCGACTGAACTGAACAGATGATGCAACAGCATTAAATAAATGCCATGAAGAAGCGGCAGAGATCAGAATTTCTATGCTATTTTTAAACAACCAGGTTCTGAAGAGCTATGACACTATGAAGACATTTCCCTATCCTTTTCTCACATGAGAAATAAGAAATGAGCCACTAATGGCACATTTGACAATAAGAACATGAAGAGGTGTTTCCTGGAGGAGAACAGGCAGGGCTGGTGCCCGGACCCTAGAAGAATCTTTGTGTACACTCAGAGGAATAAACAAATACTGAAAGGTTCATTATTGTGAATTTTCTTGGAGGAATCAGTGTACATTACATGGATTCATGCATTTTGTAATATATTTTATATCAAATTATTAATATACACAGGAGTCCCCAAATCCTAAGGGAAAAAAGTACAAAAACAGCCTATGGCTGACCTACAAGTGAGAAATTTGGGGTTATAATTCATGGGGGGCATCCCAGGGCTGGTTTTCCCAAGTGGTGCTAATGGTGAAGAATCTACCTGCCAATGCAGGAGATGCAAGAGACGCAGGTTTCATCCCTGGGTCAAGAAGATCTCCTGGAGAAGGAAATGGCACCCCACTCCAGTATTCTTGCCTGGAAAATCCCATGGACAGAGGAGCCTGACGGGGCTACAGTCCTTGGGGTCACAAAGAGTCAGACATGCCTGAGCAACTAAGCACATCCCAGAGCCAATTCCGTATAAAGTCTACTAACCTGGCACGGCCTTGACTTCCACACCTGAAATCACCTGAAGTCATTGCGATTGCTTTGGCTTCTTAAATGAGTTAAGAACTTCTTAGTTAGGAATATGTTTGGAATACTGTTTTATGTTTTTGGATTTTTCCCCTAACGTTTCCGTTAAATGCATTTATGCTGCTGCTGAGAATATTAGGAAAAAATCAGATAAGTACAGAAGATCGTTTATTTTAAAAAGTCTGGGGCAGAGTTGTTTAGAATTATTACAAAGCTGGATGCAATTTAGATATCCCTCAGCAAGAGATGGGTTGAGTAAATTGTAGTAAATGTGCCCAGCAGCATATCTGGAGGTGAGTTACTGTTTCTGCATGATGAATCCCCTCAAACTCAATGGCTTCAGACAACAATGACTTATTATTTCTTGCAGTTCCCGGCCTGACTGCCCCGCACCTGGGCTCTCCAAGGCAGCTGCAGGAGGACAGGTGGCAGCTGTGGCTGGTGAGCGGACCCAGCCTTCCTCCTGGGGTGGAGGCCTTGCTGGGGCAGCTGGCAGCTCTCCCCCGGGTCTTCACACTATGGAGGACTCAGGACTCCATTCGTGCACATGCAAAGAAGTCACAAGACGTTGCTTCTGCCACATGCTGCTTCCATGTTACGGCTGTTGTGAATACTGGCACTGCTGCTGCTGCTGCTAAGTCGCTTCAGTCGTGTCCGACTCTGTGAGACCCCATAGATGGCAGCCCACCAGGCTCCCCCGTCCCTGGGATTCTCTGTTTTCAGTTCTTTTAGGCATATCCCAAGAAGTGGAATTGATGGGCCAAATGATAATTCTGTGTTCCCCTTTTTTAGGAACCACCAAGCAAAAGTTGCAGAACGACATGTTTCATCTGCAGACTGCAGAAATTTAAGAAAAGTAAATGATGGCTATAAGCAGACATGTTTACTTTTCTCTCATAAACAAAGCATCCTTTGGGATGCTCCATGAAGCCTTCAAGAATGTCAGCTCCTTCCAGTTCTCTCCCACAGTGGGCCACAGTGGATTTTAGCCTCAAAGTTCAAGAAGGCAAATGTCCAGTGACAGATAAATGGATAGAGAAGATTGGTACATATATACAACGGAATATTGCTCAGCCATAAAAGGGAGGAAACTGGTTCATTTGTAGAGATGTGGATGGACCTAGAGTCTGTCACACAGAGTGAAGTAAGACAGAAAGAGAAATACCGTTTTATTAAGGCACGTATGAGGAATCTAGAAAATGCTGCAGATGAACTGATTTGTAGAGAGGGATCAGAGACTCAGGTGTAGAGAATGGACGTGTGGACACAGCAGGAAGAGGGGTGGGGTGACCTGGGAGACTGCTGTTGACACAGGTACACTACCGTGTGTAAAATAGTTAGCAGGAAGCTGCGGGGCAACACAGGAATCTCAGCTCAGCTCTCTGATGAGCTGGATAGGCGGGATGAGGGGTGGAGGGAGCTTCAGGAGGGAGGGATATATGCGTACTTACAGCGGACTCACTGTGCTGTACTGCAGAAACCAGCACGACATTGTAAAGCATACTCAAATAAAAAAAGAAGGCAGTCTCAGCTTCCTAGGCTGCAGGAGGCCGTGGGGGACAGAGGCTGACAGGCAGGGCAAAGGGCACACCCACAATCCCTTGGGGGCAGATTCCAGCAGTTGTCACATAGCACACCTACTCACTCTTGACCAGTCACCAGGGACAAGGACTACAGAGAAATGGGATATTTATTCTGGGCTTTTATTTACCCAGCTAAAAACTGATACTTAGAAGAAGGAATGAATAGATACTAAAGAACAGGAAGAAAAAAAGCAAAAATGTTGAACAGACATTATCTCTAGAGAACAAGTACAAGGAAATCAAACATTATGCTTGACTGTTTTCTATATTTTCTGAAATTTTTTTCTCTGGCTGTGCTAGGGCTTTGTTGCAGCATGCAGGGGCTTCTCTAGTTGTGGCATGCTGGCTTAGTTGCCCACAGCACATGGGATCTTAGTTCCCCGACCAGGGATCAAGTCTGCGTCTCCTCTCTATTGGAAGGTGGACTTTTACCCACTGGACCACTAAGGAAGTCCCCATATTTTCTGAATTTTTTTGATACCTATATAATAAAAAAAAAGTTCTTATTTTGAAAAATAAAGATATATTTCTTTTATCAGAGCAGAGCTTCATTTAGTCTCCCTTTCTTTCAATTGTTTTTTTTTGCTTTTGCCTTTTTTTAACATTCTCTTCCATTATAGGTTATCACATACTGAGTAGAGTTTCCTGTGCTATATAGCAGGTTCTTGGTTATTTATATATAGTAATGTGTATATTTTAATCCCAAACTCCTAATTTATCCATCCATGCCCCCTTCCCCTTTGGTAACTATAATTTTGTTTTATATGTCTATTCAATTACTTTTTTTAAATGTTCGTTTTGTATCTGTGATGTCATGTATTAGAATATATAAAGATGAGTAAGACAGAATCCTAAGGAAATCAATAGACCCGTTGCAGAGTGATACTAAAAGATAATCTTGAAATGACTGGAAATTTCTGTAGTAGAAGCATACATAAAGTTTTAAGGAACCCTTTAAAACAAAAAGCGAAGCCTAAGGGAGTGTCATGAGCTGAATTATATTCCCCCAAACTCACATGTTGAAGCCTCACTTAGCATGTATTTGGAGACAGGGCCTTTAAAGGTGATTAATAAAAAATGAGACTGCTAGGATGGGCTCTAATTCAACATGACTGGTGTCCTCATAAGAAAAGGAAATTTGGACACACAAAGAGACACACAGGGATGCTCACACAGAATAAAGAGCTCATGAGGACACAGCAAGAAGGCTGCCATCTGGAAGCCCAGGAGAGAAGCCTCAGAAGAAACTAACTCTGGTACTTCCCTGGGGCTCCAGTGGTTAAGAATCTGCCGCCCAGTGTAGGGAGGCAGGTTTGATCCCTGGTCTGGGAACCAAGGTCCCATGAACCAGACCCAGAGAATCTGAGTGCAACAAGACCAAGTGCAGTCTAATTAATTAATTAATCAAAAGAAGAAGAAACCAGCCCCACACCAACACCCCGATCTGACTCCTAGCCCATCCCTTCTCCAGCAGATCTCCTGGACCCAGGAAACGAACCAGAGTCTCTTGCAATGGAGGCACATTCTTTACCAACTGAGCTATCAGGGAATCCTGCCCTAGCCTCTAGAACTGTGAGTAATCCAGTTCTGTTGTATAAGTCACCAAGTCTGCAATATTTTGTTATGACAGCCCTAGCAAGCTAATACAGGGAATCAGGAGAAAATTTGGAACCAGGGCTCAGTGGATGAGAAGGCATCTACCAGGTGAGGAAGAGAGGAAAGTGCATTCCCGGCAAAAGGAAAAGCTCAGAAATAAGAAGAGCAAGTTTAGCCAAGCGTACCAAGGATGCTTAGCACAGAGACTGCCTGTGTGTGGAGCTATAAGAGACAAACCTGGGAAGCATGCATTAACCTCTCGTTAAGTCAGTTTACACTAGTAGGATGCTGGTACATGTTTGATGATTGACTCTAAGAAAAGGATAGCCCTGATTTCTTGTTGTTTAGTCGCTCAGTCATGTTTGACTCTTTTGTGACACCTTAGAAAGTAGGCCGCCAGACCATTCTGTCCATGGGATTTTCCCAGGAAAGAATACTGGAGTGGGTTGCCATTTCCTTCTCCAGGGGATCTTCCCAACCTGGGGATTGAACCCATGTCTCCTGCATTATAAGGCAGATTCTTTACACTGAGCCACCTGGGAAGCCCTCAGCCCTGATTTACAAAACATCATTTGCCAGTTTCTGTAGCCATAGATGTTCTCGTCATGGCTGATTTCAGGGATTCACCAAACGTGGAGCTGGAAAGAGCCACACAGAAGCACATCATTATTCAGTCTTTCCACCCAATAAAATACAAGAAACATCACTACCTTCAAGTGCAGAGATAAGACTGAAAATGTACTAGTGTAATTTATGAGCAATGTGTTGAGTATTTACTATTGGGGGTTTTAATGTAATTTATTTAATTGTAAGTTTAAATTTAACTGATGGCTGTGTTTAACAACTGGCTCAAAACATTTTGGGAAAAATAACAATCTGTTCTCATGAATCACGAGCACACCTCTGTTTACATCTACTATTTTATAAATTATTGCTCTTGCCCTTAGGGAGTGTTAAGACTCAAAAAATAACACATAGCACTTTTTATCATCAGGTTGAGGAGATAACACCCACATGTCCAAAAAACCTGGGATAATTGCTAAGAAGTTAGAGGGTTGTGAGAGGCAGGAGGAGGACTCTCCATGGCTGAAGCAGTAGTTAAACCATCACAGAAGAGGTGGGATTAACTGGAATCTTCAAGAAGAAGGGTAAGGGAATTTTTGGAATGCAAAAAGAAGATAAAGAAGGATGGAGGCCATGAGATAGACAGCAGGATGGATGGATGGACTTTTCAAATCAGATGCTCTCCATGGGCTTAGCTCCTTAGTCAACTGGGAGATCAGGTGATTTGCACATTTGTCTGATAAATGTGCTGGGTTAACTCATTGTTATCTTGAAAGCCAAAGTATTGTAGCCTTCAGAGACTTAGAGGTGAAGGGCGCCTGGCAACATAAACCAAAGGGTAAGAGGGTTTAGGAGAGGAAAGGCAGTGTAATCCATGCGATGCAGGATCAGGTGTAAGTCAGGGATAAGTGGGAAGGCGGGAAGAGAAGAAACAGAAAAACTAGGCTGGGGATCCCACACTCCCTGAGGTCACAGACACAACCACGTGGGGATTCCGCCATCTTCTCTCTCCAGACCACCATTCTACCAGTGGCTTTACTTCCTGCCCCCACCAGACAGCATCACTTCCACCTTGCACTCTCTGCTCCCATCTTTCCTTACCCCCGCTCCTCCTCACTCCAGCATCATCTTCCCTACCAGCCCTTTCTGATCAGCTCACAATATGCTCTAGCAGCCCCATCTCTAAATCTCTCAGTGAAGCTACGTCATCCGCCAACTCCCACACGTTCGTCTGCACGACAAAACATCCTCCAGACATTCTCTCTCCAGGGACCTCCTCTGCCTTACCGCCCCTTCTTCCTCAACTGTCCCTCCTCTCCACTGCCAGTGTCGCCAGTGATTTTTCTGCTCCGCAGATGCTGGAGCAATATCTCAAAATGTATACCAACACTGCTTTACAGTTGCACTTAAACTCTGCAAGAACTCTTTCACATTTAGTATCAAATACCAGCTCCTTCCAAGCTGATAAAACCCTGAAGGAATGACCCTGCAATCACACTGGCCTTTTGGAGCTTGATCCCGCCTCAGGGCCTTTGCACAGGTGTTCCCTATACCTGTGCTGTCTCCACATCTTCCATCACCCCCTTCACTGCGCACAGCTGCCACATCTCCTGGTTCAGGGTTCAGCTCAGATGTCCTCAGACCAGCCTATCCAATTCTGCATGGACACACCTGTCACACGGTGTCATGTTGCATCACTTATTTCCTTCATGGTGTTTATCTCTCATTGTTTATCTATTTATTTGCCTGCTCCAGGCGTAGTTGCAGCATGTGGGATCTAGTTCCCTGACCAAGGATCGAACCCGGGCCCCTTTCATTGGGAGCTGGGAGTCTTAGCCACTAGACCACCATGGAAGTCCTGAGTTTATCACTCTAAAATTATCTTATATTCTCTTTGTTTTCCACAGGGGTCAGCAAATTATGCTCAATGGGTCAAATATGGCACAAAATCTGTTCCTGAAATACAGTTTTATTAGAATGAGCTGCTTCCATTTACTGACAGATCATTCATAGAGCTGAGTAGTTGTAAGACATGGTTAGATAGCATCGCTGACTCAACGGACATGAATTTTAGCAAATTCTGGAAGATAGTGAAGGGCAAGGAAGCCTGGCGTGCTGCCGTCCATGGGGTCGCAAAAAGTCGGACATGACTTAGCAACTGAACAACAACAAAAGACCTCATTGCCTCAGTTCAGTTCAGTTCAGTCTCGCAGTCATGTCCTACTCTTTGCAACCCCATGAATCACAGCACACCAGGCCTCTCTGTCCATCACCAACTCCCAGAGTTCACTCAGATTCATGTCCGTTGAGTCCATGATGCCATCCAGCCATCTCATCCTCGGTCGTCCCCTTCTCCTCCTGCCCCCAATCCCTCCCAGCATCAGGGTCTTTTCCAATGAGTCAACTCTTCGCATGAGGTGGCCAAAGTACTGGAGCTTCAGTTTTAGCATCATTCCTTCCAAAGAAATCCCAGGGTTGATCTCCTTCAGAATGGACTGGTTGGGTCTCCTTGCAGTCCAAGGGACTCTCAAGAGTCTTCTCCAACACCACAGTTCAAAAGCATCAATTCTTCTGCGCTCAGCCTTCTTCACAGTCCAACTCTCACATTCATACATGACTACTGGAAAAACCATAGCCTTGACTAGACGGACCTCAGTCGGCAAAGTAATGTCTCTGCTTTTCAATATACTATCTAGGTTGGTCATAACTTTTCTTTCAAGGAGTAAGCGCCTTTTAATTTCATGGCTGCAGTCACCATCTACAGTGATTTTGGAGCCCCAAAAAACAAAGTCTGACACTGTTTCTACTGTTTCCCCATCTATTTCCCATGAAGTGATGGGGCCAGATGCCATGATCTTCGTTTTCTGAATGTTGAGCTTTAAGCCAACTTTTCCACTCTCCTCTTTCACTTTCAACAAGAGGCTTTTTAGCTCCTCCTCACTTTCTGCCATAAGGGTGGTGTCATCTGCATATCTGAGATTATTGATATTTCTCCCAGCAATCTTGATTCCAGCTTGTGTTTCTTCCAGTCCAGCATTTCTCATGATGTACTCTGCATATAAGTTAAATAAGCAGGGTGACAATATACAGCCTTGACGTACTCCTTTTCCTATTTGGAACCAGTCTGTTGTTCCATGTCCAGTTCTAACTGTTGCTTCCTGACCTGCATACAGATTTCTCAAGAGGCAGGTCAGGTGGTCTGGTATTCCCATCTCTTTCAGAATTTTCCACAGTTTACTGTGATCCACACAGTCAAAGGCTTTGGCATAGTCAATAAAGCAGAAATAGATGTTTTTCTGGAACTCTCTTGCTTTTTCCATGATCCAGCGGATGTTGGCAATTTGATCTCTGGTTCCTCTGCCTTTTCTAAAACCAGCTTGAACATCAGGGAGTTCACAGTTCACCTATTGCTGAAGTCTGGCTTGGAGAATTTTGAGCATTACTTTACTAGCATGTGAGATGAGTGCAATTGTGCAGTAGTTTGAGCATTCTTTGGCATTGCCTTTCTTTGGAATTGGGATGAAAACTGACCTTTTCCAGTCCTGTGGCCACTGCTGAGTTTTCCAGATTAAGGTATATCAACAACTAGTCTGTGTTGGTCTAAATGCTTTGCTTGCATGATCCTATCAGCAAAGGAGGTTTCATTCTACCCATTTTATGCAGGACCAAATCGAGACTCAGGATTATAGCAATGGCCCAGCTTCCCGGCACACAGCCAAGTGAGGTGGCTCCAGTTTCAGCTCTTTTTCCGTCCTGTTCTGGAAAGACCCTGAACCTCAGAGCAAGACCGGACTGAGTTTAAAACCAGACTTCACCTCTCTACAACTTTGACTTGGCAATTTGTCTAGGGTGAGGCTGGCAAATTACTCCCTGATTCTCAGGATGGAATAAGATACAGAAAGTAACACCTGACTCAGCGTAGGTGCTCAGAAAAGTTCATTTCCTTCTGTCTTTTTTTTTCCCAGACAATGAATGGGACAAGTTTCATTCGATCCACACTTGACCTTACACTTGGCAGTGGGCCAGGGTGTGTGCAGCCTGGTGTTCTGCCTGGCCAGGCAGTGGTGCTGGTGTTTTCACAACGGGACAGCCCTGACCTGGCCTGGAACCCCTGCGAGCCCCCATCCCCCATACCTTTCTCCTTTCTAATCCTGGCCACTTACCTTGATTGGAAATGATCCCACCCCCTCTTCAGCTGCTTTGCCTTCGGGACATAGAGTTCTGTTTATAGGTCTTCTGCCTGTACCGTCTCATACTGATCACTGCCATAGAACAGAGAAATTGCAAATGCAGATAATATTCAGCAAGAAATAGAATGCCAGTGATCTGGGCACTGGCGTCTGAATAAGTGCAGGGAATGATGCAAACAGAGAAAGTCATGAAAAGTTTTGTAGGAATCTCAATATGTTGAAAATATATTAATTTGGTGTTGCCAGAAAAGAGCATTGGGGGCGGTGGTGACAACAGCGACAGGGAGATATATTATGGGTTATGACTGAGTCATGGGACTCTTTGAATTAAGCAAGGAACCCAGCACTGGTAGGCTTAAGGGGGAAAGGAATTTATTTGCAGCATATGGGGCAGCTGGTAGAATCCAAGGGTGGGATCAAAGGGCAGAGGCTTCCTCTTTCAGCATCATGTTGAAAAGATAGCACCTCCCACCTAATGTGAAGAGGTGACTCATTGGAAAAAGACACTGATGCTGGGAAAGATTGAGGGCAAGAGGAGAAGAGGGCAACAGAGGATGAGATGGTTGGATGGCATCACCAACTCAATGGACATGAGTTTGAGCAAACCTCAGGAGATGGTGAAGGACAGAGAAGCCTGGTGTGCTGCAGTCCGTGGAGTCACAAGAGTCAGATGCAACTGAGCAACTGAAGAATAACTCACCACAAACACCTTATTATGTTGGGTACAATACCATGGTGGTTCAGTTGCTAATTCTGTCTGACTCTCGTGACCCCCATGAACTGTAGCCTGCCACGCTCCTCTGTCCATGGAATTTCCCAGGCAAGAATACTAGAGTGGTTGCTGTTTCTCCAGATAATACCATAGGCATCCTTTAAAATTCATGTCTATCCAAATTGACAGGCATTCTACAAAATTCTTGACTCAAACTGTCATCAAATACAAGGAAAGACAGAAGCTGTCACAGACCAAGGAGGCTAAGGAAACATGAGGACTAAATGCAATGCTGGATCCTAGAACAGAAAAGGGATATTCCTGGAAAAACTAGCGAAATGCGCAAGCAGTTTAAAGTTTAGTTAATAATAACATACCAGTGTTGGTTTCTTCATTTTGACACATGTACAATGTAACGTAGGATGTTAACACAAAAGGAACAGTCTGTACTATCTTAGTGGCTTTTCCATAAATCTAATATTATTCCCCTCTCCAACCCCAAAGTGTGTTTGTTTAAAAAAAATTGAAAGGTATACAGGGAATCCACAAAGGTCCAAAGAAAGACAAGGTAAAAACCACAGTGGCAAGTGGGTCCCTATGTCTAAGAGGAATGGGACACAAGGCTCCCATGAGTCACAGCTGAGACTCTTACATAAAACGTGACTCCTCCAAGGCTACACCCACAGTAATGCCCAGACTTGAAGGTTCCCAACTCTTGTCAAAGACACTGACAAGAAAACGTGTCAACTAGGGCCTTGATGTGGAGTGAAAAATAGAAATTTTCTTGGGATCTCATAAACACAAGCAGCTCTTATCCTGGTTTAGATTTTCAATTTGTACTGCCACCACCCCCTCCATTCATATGTTGATATCCCAGCCTCCAGTACCTTGAAATGTGACTGTATTTGGAGACAGGGCTTTCAAGAGGTGATTGGGTTCACATGAGGCCATTAGTGTGCGTGCTCAGTTGTGCCGACTCTTTGCAACCCCATGGATTGTGACCCGCCAGGCTCCTCCGTCCACGGGATTTTCCAGGCAAGAATCCTGGAGTGGGTTGCCATGCCCTCCTCCAGGGGATCTTCCCAACATTGACAGGCAGATTCTTTACCGCTGAGCCACCTGGGAAGCCCCTGAGGCCATTCGGGTGGGCCTTAATTCAATGTGACTTGTGTTCTTATAAAGAAGAGGAAATTGGAACAGACAGAAAGACACCAATAGCACAGAAGGAAGATCACGCGAGGACAGCAAGACATCCACCTACAAGCCAAGGAGAGCAGTCTCGGAAGAAACCAGTTCTGCTGATCACGGACTTTCAGCCTCCAGTTTAGTTCAGTTCAGTTCAGTCACTCAGTTGTGTCCGACTCTTTGCGACCCCATGAATCGCAGCATGCCAGGCCTCCCTGTCCATCACCAACTCCCAGAGTTCACTCATCCTCTGTCGTCCCCTTCTCCTCCTGCCCCCAATCCCTCCCAGCATCAGGGTCTTTTCCAGTGAGTCAACTCTTTGCATGAGGTGGCCAAAGTACTGGAGTTTCAGCTTTAGCATCATTCCTTCCAAAGAAATCCCAGGGCTGATCTCCTTCAGAATGGGCGGGTTAGATTGCCTTGCAGTCCAAGGGACTCTCAAGAGTCTTCTCCAACACCACAGTTCAAAAGCATCAATTCTTCAGGGCTCAGCCTTCTTCACAGTCCAACTCTCACATCCATACACGACCACAGGAAAAACCATAGCCTTGACTAGACGGACCTTTGTTGACAAAGTAATGTCCCTGCTTTTGAATACGCTAACTAGGTTCGTCATAACTTTCCTTTCAAGGAGTTAGCGTCTTTTGATTTCATGGCTGCAATCACCATCTGCAGTGATTTTGGAGCCCCAAAAAATAGTCTGACACTGTTTCCACTGTTTCCCCATCTATTTCCTATGAAGGGATGGGACCAGATGCCATGATCTTTGTTTTCTGAATGGTGAGCTTTAGGTCAACTTTTTCATTCTCGTCTTTCACTTTCATCAAGAGGCTTTTTAGTTCCTCTTCACTTTCTGCCATAAGGGTGGTGTCATCTGCATACCTGAGGTTATTGATATTTCTCCTGGCAATCTTGATTCCAGCTTGTGTTTCTTCCAGCCCAGTGTTTCTCATGATGTACTCTGCATAGAAGTTAAATAAGCAAAGTCAACTCTTTGCATGAGGTGGCCAAAGTACTGGAGTTTCAGCTTTAGCATCATTCCTTCCAAAGAAATCCCAGGGCTGATCTCCTTCAGAATGGGCGGGTTAGATTGCCTTGCAGTCCAAGGGACTCTCAAGAGTCTTCTCCAACACCACAGTTCAAAAGCATCAATTCTTCAGGGCTCAGCCTTCTTCACAGTCCAACTCTCACATCCATACACGACCACAGGAAAAACCATAGCCTTGACTAGACGGACCTTTGTTGACAAAGTAATGTCCCTGCTTTTGAATACGCTAACTAGGTTCGTCATAACTTTCCTTTCAAGGAGTTAGCGTCTTTTGATTTCATGGCTGCAATCACCATCTGCAGTGATTTTGGAGCCCCAAAAAATAGTCTGACACTGTTTCCACTGTTTCCCCATCTATTTCCTATGAAGGGATGGGACCAGATGCCATGATCTTTGTTTTCTGAATGGTGAGCTTTAGGTCAACTTTTTCATTCTCGTCTTTCACTTTCATCAAGAGGCTTTTTAGTTCCTCTTCACTTTCTGCCATAAGGGTGGTGTCATCTCATACCTGAGGTTATTGATATTTCTCCTGGCAATCTTGATTCCAGCTTGTGTTTCTTCCAGCCCAGTGTTTCTCATGATGTACTCTGCATAGAAGTTAAATAAGCAGGGTGACAATATACAGCCTTGATGTACTCCTTTTCCTATTTGGAACCAGTCTTCTGTTCCATGTCCAGTTCTAACTGGTTAGCCAGGACTGTGAGAAAATCCATTTCTGTTGTTTAAGTATTCCAATCTGTGGTACTTTTTTATGGCACGCCTAGCAAACTGATAGATTACCCAAGTGCCCAGCAAGACCCAAGCAAAAAACCCATTTTAAACACATATAGTAGGCAGAGCCCTTTTAGGGCAAATCTTCTGGCTAAGAATTTACTCTCATCTCAACATACTTGGGATTCTCACTGTTGGCGACCACCCGTGCATGTACACATACTAAAACAGAAAACCCCAATAACCAGGACTTTTGAAAGACAGAGCTTATTTTTTTCTTTCATTCAAATCAGGTAGGAAGCTGTCTGGAGCTGATTCAGGGGATCCAGGGTCCTTAGGGACCTCCAATTTCTTTATTTTCTATAAAGCTGATTGGAATGGGTTTAAGAAACAATGGAAGAGGGGATTGCATTAAATACAGACCTGCTAGGAGTTTTGTTATGAAGGGAAGCAGAGAAATGGAGGTGTACCTGGAGAGGAAAGTAAAGACAAAAGAGGGGCTTTATTTTAAGATGCAGACACCATCCATGTTTGGATGTTGATGGGAATGGCCCCACTGAAAGGGAAACAGAGATTGACTGGAGTGGGAAGAGTGTTGGGTGGAATAAGTCTCAGCATTGGTGAGAGGGGAGGGGAGTTTGTATCCAGATTGTACAGTGAGAACTGAGAAGGAAGGAGGGCTGCAGAGAAGAAACCACACCCCATCCTACCCTCTGCTGACCTCGGAGGTGAGTCTGGGTGGGAAATGAATAAGGGGCTCACCTAACTTAAGCACGAGGGCCTGTCCTTGGTACAATGTCTTCTAGGCCCTGGGACGACCTTGCCAATGTATTCCTATGGTCCCAGGGTTTTATAAATCTTTTATGAGATGCTTTCATTGTAATTCATTCACCTGAAGATGGCTGTATGTTTTCACTTGGTTTCCACTCTGGCATTTTTCTGAACATTCTGGAGCATTGGAGTGGTGGGAGCATTTTGGGAATGTCTGTCAGGGGGAGTTTAGTTGTGTATTAGCCAGTATTCTCCAGAGAAACAGATTCAATAGAATGTGTATACACTCACACACACACACACACATACACACACACACACACACACACACACACAGAGATACATATGTATACATACATATGTGGTTGTTAATCACTCAGTGGTGTTCAACTCTTTTTGACCCAATGGACTGTAGCCTGTCAGGTTCCTCTGTCCATGGGATTTCCCAGACAAGAATACTGAAGTGGGTTACCATTTCCTACTCCAGGAGATCTTCGTGATTCAGGGATCAAACCCACCACATCTCCTGCATTGGCAGGTGGATTCTTTACCACTGAGCCACCTGGGAAGCCCCATAAATATATATGCACGTATATACAAAGAGAGAGATTTATGTTAAGGACTTGGCTCCCACAGTTGTGGAGGTTTGACAAATGCAAAATCCTCAGGGTGGGCTGACAGGCTGGAAACCCAGGGGAGGCTTGCAGTCTGAGTCCAAAGGCATTCTGCTGGCAGAATTGCTCCTTGCTCAGGGGAGGTCAGTCTTCGTTTTATTAAGACCTTCAGCATTGGAGTGGCCCACCCACGTTATGGAGAATCACCTATTTACTCAAAGTCTACCAATTTAAATGTTAATCTGAATAAAAATACACCTTCTCAGAAACAATCCCAAATACTGTTTGACCAAGTATCTGGGTACCATGCCCATCCAAGTTGGCACTCAGTTTAACCATCACAGACGTGATGTACTTGTGTGTGTTCAGGAATGCTTTCTGTTTGCCTTAAGTGAAGGTGAACTCTTTGAGTGTAGGAATCACTTCGGTGGATTCCTCTGCCTTGCACATGCTGACTCTTCGGGTTTGGAAACTGGGGACGCGAAACCAGGGGTCTTATGAAAATGTGACCTTGACCCCATTCTAGGAAATACTGAGTTTGAAGTACATGAACCAAGTCTGCGGAAAGCTCTTCCAAATCTCAAAGCTCATATATGAAAGAAACTCGAAAGAAGTCTGCCCAAACTTGCCAACAATCCTAAAAATGTACATGACATTGCCATTTATTCTTTGTGAAGTGGAAAGAAACCCTTCTACACTATCAATAATAAAAAGCAAATTCATCGTCTGGAGAAACACTGAATTGCCAACTTTTATCCTCTGTATAGAAAAGGTTATTACAAAGCAAGTTATCATCTGAAGATGTGATTAAAGGATGTGCAGACAAAAATGTAGGCAAACCTTATTAGAGATGAGTGTTCATTAGCAACGAGATTTTTTTTTTAATTAATTTTTTTTTTTTTAGTTTGTTTTGCTTTACAATACTGTATTCGCTTTGCTACACATCGACATGAATCAGCCACGAGTGCACATGAACTCCCAATCCCGACCCCCACCTCCCCCCTCCCTGCAATGAGGTTTTTAAGATTTGCAATTTGTCATGATTTCTTTATTCATTGTACATAATACTCACTTTTGCCCTCATGTTGTACTTGTGTGCTGTTTTTTAGAAACTGAGGCCCCCAAGTTGAATAAGCTCTGTGTCCCACAAAACCAGGATCCACCCCTGGGTAGGGCTGAGGAGGAGCTGGTGAGGAGGGAAAGAAATCGTGGAGATTCATGGAAGTCACCGAGAGGACTGTTTCAAGGAGGGAGTGGCTGGCAGTATAGAATGTTCTGGGACTTGAGATACATTTCTGTCAAAAATCGCACACCTGTTCATCAAAAGGCTTTCAGGGCTTAAAGACAGCTTCCTCATGGAAAATCTTGGAAGTTTATATGTGTTCCCTGTGTCTCAAAATCACCAAAAAATATGGCTGCCAGACTTAGCAAATAAAACCATAGGACGCCCTGTAAATTTAAATTTCAAATAAAAACAAATAACATTTTTAGTACGAGTACGTCCTACGCACTATTGGTATCTTATTTGACAACACAGCCTGGTGAGTTTCTTAAGAATATATTTAAGCTCTAGATTTAAGAAAGCATTATTTTAGGCATGTGGGTCTCTTTTTCAGAGAATCCTGTGAACTATCCAAATCAGCTTCTCAAAACTGATTTCCAATCCAAGTCCACAGGTTTGTTTCGTATTCTCTATAATTAAGAGGATGGAGTTTAACTTCGATCAAGTAGAGTGATGTAGTTGTAACAGAACTGGAGATTAACTTCTGAAGTAAGATGACTGTGATCAAAAAGCATTGACCCCTCTAAAAGAACTGCCCCACCCCCACACAAAACCACCCACAAAGAAACAAAAAAACAAAAGGCACTGACCAAACAGGTTAGATGTTGGGATCCTCATTTCCCACTCATTTTAATGGTATAATTTATTTTTGTTACTAATTTTTCATTATTATTGAGGTATAACTGATAAGTGAATAACACTTCAGTGAACATTGGCATCCAAGTATCTGAGTCTCTACTTTCAATTCTGTTGGATATAGACCCAGAGGGGGAATTGCTGGGTCATATGGTAATTCTAGGTTTAGCTTTTTAAGATCTACAGAAACTCCCTACTCACCGTTTATAGCCCACCTGTTGTAAAAGAACAGCCACTGGGCTTCAACATAAGCGCACCTAGGGCCAGCTTCTTGGGCACGTGTCCCGTAGGGGCCATTTCGCAGGACCGCGTGCTCAGAAGCGCCCCCACTCAGAGAAGCCCCAAGGCTGAGAAGGGCTTCTGCTGCTGCTGCTGCTAAGCCGCTTCAGTCGTGTCCGATTCTGTGCGACCCCATAGATGGCAGCCCACCAGGCTCCCCCGTCCCTGGGATTCTCCAGGCAAGAACACTGGAGTGGGGTGCCATTTCCTTCTCCAATGCATGAAAGTGAAAAGTGAAAGGGAAGTCGCTCAGTGGTGTCCAACTCTTAGCGACCCCATGGACTGCAGCCCACCAGGCAGAAGGCTGCTCCATCCATGGGATTTGCCAGGCAAGAGTACTGGAGTGGGCTGCCATCGCCTGCTCCGGAGAAGGGCTTCAGGCCAGCTTTAATCCTCTGCTGCCGCCATCTTGAAATTCTTGATGATCGTGTCTCTGGATTTGTGTTTTCTAAGTGAAGTCCGATAGGACAGTGAAGAAATGTCCAGTATCCCTGATCTCAGTCATTCCTTGCTGCTGCACTTCTACAGAGTGTCCGTTATGTCCCGGGAGCACAGAATTCAGGAGGACCAGGGTGTGTGGGAGTTGAGTGAGACTCCGAGTGAGCACCAGGGAAGTGTGTTCCACCTCTGACTGTGTGAAATGGGTGAGGGGTGCTAATAACCCTAAGTGAACTCACTCCTTTTTGCTTTGAACGCTGAGGCAAACCACCCAGGACCTCCATCACATCCTTTCTTTTTCAGGTTATTTCTCTTATTTACCAGCTGTGTATGCCAGGGTGATGACATAGAAGGAAACAGAATGACAAGGCAGTGCCTGGTTACTTTTCCTTTCAAGCCTTCCTTCCTCATCATTAATTCAAAGACAGAAAGTGGTGGTAAAACTTGCGTGCAGCAAGAAGTGAATTCAAAACGGTTCAGTGAGCATCGTGGAGCAGTTCCACCGTTCTTGTGAGAATAAAATACGTGTGATGAATGTCCAAGCAATGCAATAGGAATTGTGGAACTTCTGTGATTCTGCATATGAGTCAAACGTTTGATATTTTATTTAAAGTTGGCTTTGCACAATGAAAAGAGGGACAATGAAATTCCTGCTAATAATGTACCTTTAAAATTTTTCTTTACTTAAATGATAGTAAATAGAAAAACACCATGACAAGTCAAGACAGAGAACACAGGAAGGAAAAAAGCTTTTTATCTTAGTGCTTTTAGTGGTACTTTTTTCTTGCTTTTTGAACAAAAGATTGTGCATTTTCATTTTGTACAGTCCCCGTAAATTATGTAGCCAGCCCTGACAGCCCCCTATTCTCAAATGGTAGGACATAGTTTTATGTGCAATTAGGGTCATGGGGGAGGGGTGAGGAAGAACTTGAAGTGCCATGGTATTATTTTAGGAAGGGTGGAGTTGACCATGATTTTGAGAAGGAATGCACTTCAGAAAATAAGTACATAGATGAAAGAGCCTGGAGACTCAAGCTTTCATTATCCACTGTCTCAGCATTCTCATTCCCAAATGAATGACGGATAGCCCGTTTTAAAGAAAGAGAGAAGAGAGAGGGGTGAGACATGGGCAGGCACGTCAGATGAGCTTCCTTTTTCACTAAATGTAATATATCCCAGGGCTTCCTTGGTGGTTCAGAGGGTAAAGCAATTGATTGTTCGCAATGTGGGAGACCTGGGTTTGATCCCTGGGTTGGGAAGATCCCCTGGAGAAGGAAATGGCGGCCCACTCCAAAGAGTCGGATACGACTGAGCGACTTCAGCTCAGCTCAACATATCACACAAATAATGACTTATACATGAAAATGGGCCTCCCAGATGGCTCAGTGGTAAAGAATCTGTCTGTCAAACAGGATATGCAAGAGATGTGGGTTCGATCCCTGGGTTGAAAAGATATCTGGAGGAGGAAATGGCAACCCACTTTAGTATTCTTGCCTGGGAAATATCATGGACAGAGAAACCTGGCAGACTACAATTCATTGGGTCGCAAAGAGTTGGACATTCATTTCGTTGCTGAGTTGGACATGACTGAATTGACTAAACAACAAACAAAAATACATGAAAATAAGGGTAATAATAGGCTCTATGCCACTGATAAAGTTATGAAAGCTATATGAAAGACAAAATTTGTTTTCATTAAAAAGTTAGTATAAACTTCAGTCTGATGGCCTGAGGGATATTTAAGAAGGCTTTGTTTTGATTAACTGATCAATAAAGTAAAAATAAACTCAATTGTCATGCCTCAGCCTTTTAGATTTTTTAACATAAATATTTTATGGCAATTCAAGTAAGCCAACAGATACAGATAGATTATAACACCAGTGTCAGAAATAATAGTCCTGCTCCCTTTGACAGATTTTAAAAGTCTGTTTTCTTTAAAAGTTACTTTAAAAAGAAGATCAAATATTTTGGATTAGCAATTTTGAAGTTTCTTTTTTTTTTTTCCTTTCAGAGATTCTAAATACATCCTTGCATGGAAAACTTTTCTCAAAAGAGAAAACTAAAAGAAATGGTGATATTCCCCAAGTTGCTCTGACGGTCTGCTGCTTTTAGTCTGCTACCAATTAGGGTAGCCAAGTGCCACTCCAGAAAACCATCAAGACATGCCTAGTCTTTACAACCCAGGTTGTGTTGAATCTATGCCGTCTGTCCTGAAGAAAGAACTATGAAAGCGTGCCACCTAACATTTTTAAGGAATTTGCAGTCAAATTCCCCAAGGACTGGCAACATCTGGACTATACTTAACTCATCATGATTTCTCTTATCTCACATGAGAGTTCAGCAAGAAATAGGTGTGCCTTTTTATTTGCTAGATTCATGGTAGGCTGAATAATTGACCCCAAATATATTCAAGTCCTAATGGCCAGAACCTCTGAATGTCACCTTTTATGGCAAAAGAGGCTTGCATCTGTGAATTTATACCAATAATTTTGAGATAGGCTCCTAGATTATCTGGATGGACTTAAATGCAATCACAGGAGTCATTTAAGAGAGAAACAGAGACTGGAGAAATAACTTTGAAGATGAAGGAAAGAACCAGCCCTATAGACACCTTGCTTTTACTTCTGCAAAATTCGTTTTACAGTTCTAACCTCCAGAAATGTAAGAAAGCAAATTTGTGTTTTTAAGTTGCTGAATTTGTGATCATTTGTTTTAGCAGCAATGCGTGCCTGCTCAGTCACTTCAGTTGTGTTCAACTCTGTAACTCCATGGACTGTAGCCCCCTAGGCTCCTCTGTCCTTATGATTCTTCAGGTAAGAATACTGGAGTGGGTTGCCATTCCCTCTTCCAGGGAATCTTCTCTATCAAGGAATGGAACCCAAGTCTTCTGCATCTCCTGCATTCCAGGCAGATTGTTTACCACTGACCACCAGGGAAGCCCTTTAGTAGAAATAAAAAATTAATATGGAATGTAAAGCAAAGTTCCTTCTTTTGAGATGAAACAATCATACTAATTAAGAGGTGCAATAGCACGTCATACTCAGAGCTGCTGAAGCTTCTGGGAATGCTTAACCTGAAAAGGAAAACACATGGGTGAGGTCTGCTCTTTGTGGACACAAAAGCCAGAAGGTGATCAGTAAGTTAGACGGTTTGGCTCATGATGTGAATGAAGTTTGTTCCACATTAGAATGTGCTGTCTCTGTGCCACTGGATTCCTGTTGTTGGTTCAGTGGCTCAGTCATGTCCAACTCTTTGTGACCCCATGGGCTGCAGCACGCCAGGCTTCCCTCTCCTTCACCATTCCCCAGAGCTTGCTCAAACTCGTGTCCATTGAGTCGGGGATGCCATCCAACCATCTCGTTCTCTGTTGTTCCCTTCTCCTCCTGCCTTCAATCTTTCCCAACACGAGGGTCTTTTCTACTGAGTCAGCCTTTCACGTCAGGTGGCCAAAGTATGGAGCTTCAGCTTCAGCATCAGTCCTTCCAATGAATATTCAGGACTGATTTCCTTTAGGATGGACTGGTTGGATCTCCCTGCAGTCCAAGGGACTCTCAAGAGTCTTCTCCAACACCACAGTTCAAAAACATCAATTCCTCGGCACTCAGCTTTCTTTATGGGCCAACGCTCACATCCATATATGACCATTGGAAAAATCATAGCTTTGCCTAGGTGGACCTTGGTTGGCAAAGCAATGTCTCTGCTTTTTAATATGTTGTCTAGGTTGGTCATAGCTTTTCTTCCAAGGAGCAAGCATCTTTTAATTTCACGGCTGCAGTCACTATCTGCAGCGATTTTGGAGCCCAAGAAAATAAAGTCTGTCACTGTTTCCATTGTTTCTCCATTTATTTGCCATGAAGTGATGGGACTGGATGCCATGATCTTAGTTTTTTGAACATTGAGTTTTAAGCCAGCTTTTTCACTCTCCTCTATCATTCTCATCAAGAGGCTTTTAGCTCCTCTTTGTTTTCTTCCATAAGCAAGGTGTCATCTGCATATCTGAGGTTATTGATATTTCTCCCTGCAATCTTGATTCCAGCTTGTGCTTCATCCAGCCAGGCATTTTGTGTGATGTACTCCTCATATAAGTTAAATAAGCAGGGTGACAATATACAGCTTTTACATTTGGAACGAGTCCATTGTTCCATGTCTGATTCTAACTGTTGCTTTTTGACCTGCATATAGATTTCTCAGGAGGCCATTGGATGGAGACTCCAATATACTGGATCACTCATTGGTCAAGTATATTGTCAGAGTGAATCCCACCTTGGATAGGAAGTTTAGATAAATAATTTCTCAAGTCCCTTCTATGATTGTATTTTCTCCTGTATCTAGTCCTGATCGTTACCAGATGAGTGACACATAGAGTCGTCGTTCAGGTGTGGGAGGTCCTAGGGCTGGGCTGAAAGGGGCTCATTATTGTCCCACTGGCTGGTAAAGGTGAAGGTCAAAGGGAACATGTGCAGCTCAGAATAGAAGCCAGTCCAGTTGTCTGGAGCCAGGAAGGTGCCCATTCATAGCTCCTGGAAGGAGGAGCTGAGACAGAAGAGCTAGATGATGAGGCTTTGCCTTAAGTTAACTGAGGCTTAAATGGGTCAAAAGGGAAGGAGGATGAGTTCTTGATGGATACCTTCCTGCCTCTGGGCAATTGACCATAAAAACGGTCAATTGTGTAGCTTAAGAGTTAAGGCTAGATCTTCAAGGGACCACACAGTCTGGTCTCTCTTCCCTCTATGCCTTTGCATCACTTTTAATGACTCCATCTCCTCAAGCCATCCTTTGAGACCATGTTTTTCTCAGCCCCATATGCATCCTGATCACCAGGGATGCTAGTTAATAACTCCAGGTCATGGAGGTGGCACCTGAGAATCTCAGTTCTTAGCCAGCTTCCAAGGCTCCCAAGCTGAATTCTTTACTCCTTTAAATATATTATCCATTACCTTAACTACTAACCCTCTCTGAAAGTGTACTCTACAATTTCTTCCTTCTTCTTTTATGCTCCTGCTAGCCCGTCACCTGGCCTAGAGTAGATAGATAAAATACTTGTGAAATGAATGAATACTGTCAACCACAGCCACAATGTCAGTGATTGCCTATATGCTGATGCAGATTCCTTGAATCAGATCTCTAGCCACTTCTTTTCTGAGCCCTGAACCAAACTCCCACCTGTCAATCATATAACCAGTACCCAAACGTAGCATTTTGCAGAACTAAACTCATTATCTTCTCTCTGTAATTTCCTTCTTCTGTGCAAAAGTATTATTTTTTTAAGCTTTTCCATAGTTAGCATGATCATCATCTACCTTTTAAAATTAATTTTTTGGCTGCACCACACAGTATACGAAACACTAGTTCCTGGACCAGGAATGGAACGTGCACCCCTTGCAGTGGAAGCTTGGAGTCTCAACCACTGGACGGCCAGGCAAATCCCACCATCTACCTTGTGTTCCAAGGGAAAAAAAGCAAAACGGAAGTCTTCCTTTACTCAACTCATTTCTATTGGGGTACCCATCAACCTCAAATCATGCTATTGTAGTATCTTCTGATTGTGTCCTTTATCTTTCATTCCTCAACACAGTCACCCTAGCACAAATCTGGATCTTCTGTTATGCCAGGAAGACTGCAAGAGCCTCACAATGAATCCTTCAGCTACCGGTCTCTTCCCACTCCAACTACTTTCATCATTGCCACAAGAATTAATATTCTAAAAGCACATCTGATCCCATCTGATCCCTTTCCTTTCTGATAAAATGACTTTCAGATTCTCCAGGGTGGGGAACAAAACCCTTCACATCCTATTTTAAGGCTATTCTGTCTCCCCTCTACCCGCAAGCACACTGCACCTTATGGCCTGGTCACACTGAGTATCTCGTGATCCTGGACTGAGTCAGCCCTTTGGTACCTACATGCCTTCGAACATGCTGAGTCCTCTGCCTTAAATGCTTACCTCTAGGGACTTCCTTAGTGGTCCAGTGGCTAAGACTCCAAGTTATAATGCAAGGGGCCCAGGTTTGATCCCTGGCCACTTCAGTATTCTTGCCTGAAAAAAGAAAATCTCATGGACATAGCTTGATGGGCTGCAGTCCATGGGGTTGTTGAAACCCTATGGTCGCAAAGTCCGTGGGGTTAAATGTGACTGAGCACACACATGCACAGGGACCTAGACCCCGCCTGCTACAACTAAGAGTTTGCACGCCACAACTAAGGGTCCTGCCTGCTGCCACAAACATCAAAGACCTTGTGTGCTGCCACTAAGACTTGGCACAGTCAAATAAATAAATAAACATTTTTTTAAAAAAGTAATTGCTCACCTCCTTCTCAGCCTGGCACATTAAGACCAGTTCAAAGAACATCTTCCCTGGATATGTTTTAAGATGAGGGTTTGCATGTCCATATCTTTCTCTGTTCCTACTTGATGCCACTATTATAATCTAGTATTTCACTGACTAGAAATTAGCTATATATCTGCTTCCTCCCCCAATAGACTATGATCTTCTAAGAAAAGAGATCATGCCTTTTTCATCTTTGCATTTCCAGTGCCTAACATAGAGTCTGTTACAAAATGGTAGCTGCTACATAAATGTTTGTTTATAGAACTAATCAATATTGGAGCTGATTTGCAGAGAAGCACCTAGATTGATCCACTTTGGAGGGCATCACAAAGACCATCTAGCAGCAGGTCTGGTAATGATGCTTTTGGAGACTCTCAGTGAAGTCTCTGGAATCATAAGTTTATTCCCTTTATTCCATACTTGGGATAGATGAATATTGGATATTTTAATCTTATTTGAAGACTTAATCCTTCCTAGAACTTTCAAAATCTAATAATTGTTCCAGATAACAAGAGATATTTTATTGTCTTATCTTTAGAGAGACTTTAGTATAGCAACAGGAAATCAAGCTATGCATTATTACTACAGATGATTAAAGTGCTTATTTAGTACAGTCAACAATTAAATATGATGAGGCTCAGTATGGAGTAAGACTGCCAGTTCTCCATGACAGATGCAACTGCCTAACTTTCTCCCTGTTCTGAAAGACCTTTCCTGGAGTTTGCATTCCATTTCTTCATGACTATCTCCATGCCTACTGGAAGATCATGACTCTTGATGACAAGAATCAAAGAAAGAAAATTCCCTGTTTGGAATTACAGAGTACGACCACCAGTCCAGTGGCAACTTAAAACTTGGTCTTGGTAAAGATGGAGTAGTGACTTTAGTGTACAATCTGTCTCTTACTTATGTCTTTAAGGAATGGATAAACACTAATAAAAAGCAGCACACACACACACACAAAGAAAAACAACTGTCCATAGCCAAACAAGGGAAAAGGTATAGCCTCATGTTATTACTTACAATATGGGGTTTGATGTCAAGCAGGGGAACAGAAGTTTCTGGTGTTGTTTCTTTTAGCCTCTAAAAATGCTCATCAAGCTTCTGCAGTTTGGAGAGAAAGGGCCTGATGGGCTAAGTTCAGGAAAAGATAAGGCAAAGGTAGCAGAAGCGCCCTATCTTACCTTTCCAGAATGTAGTAGTGAGCAAGGGATGTGTCAAGCTTTTCCACTGTCCAGGGCTCATCGCTAAACTGGGGCTGAGCCAAGTCTTGCAGGAACCACCATGAACACAGGCTACATCCCTGACTTGATGGAGTGAACCACGATGCAGAATATTTAATATAAACTCAGACAGGAGAGCAGATCTTAGGTGTTGGGTGTTAGATGACTTTGTATGTTAATCTTTGTATTGTTCATCACTCAAATGTTTTTAGATGAGTGAATGCCTTTAGGAAAAAAAAAACCAGTAAAGTCATAATTACTTAAGAAAAAGAGAGAAGTCCATAAAAAACCCAATCTCAAGAAAGTCCTTTTTCGGCTTTTCCCTAGGATCCTGTTAGAGAAGGGATTTCAGCTTGCTAGTCAAAAACTAGCTCTCCCATGGACTAATTAAAGTAATTCATCACCTCATGAGCTTTCTTTCATATGAGACTGAACAGTCAGTACGCTATCACTTACCTAATTCAATGTTTCAGAAACTTGAGAATTGGGAGTTGGAACTGGTTAATGAAGAACGTGGTTTAAAAAGGCTCCAAAGAAGTGCCTACACTCTTAAAGACAAGCACATCTGGGAATGAGCCGGCTTTTTCATTCCGTCCTACCGGTATTTCTACTTCTTTCTTACCCCGAGAGAGTTGAAGTGACGAATCCTGCTAGCAATTTTATTGCTCAAATCAGAATTCCTTATGGAAGCTTGGTCCCCATCACGTCCCTTCCGTTGGAGCCTCAGGTTGTCTTGGCTCCATGTGTTCCTCACATCACTTTTCTGCCTAGGAGGCATTAATATTTCAGGTGTCAAACACATTGCAAGAACCTGCATTTGATTGTAGCTACAGGAGACTTAGATGACAATACAATCGATTTAAGTATGAAAAATGTTAATGTGACTATTTGAAACAAAATCCAATTAATAAATAATATAACCATCACATTCTAGGCAGTAAGATTTATAGTCTTTACATTTTTCTTTTCAAAATGGACATATATTATTTCTATACCTCAGAAAAAAAGTATATATATGGGGTATAGAAATAATATGTAGAACTCCCCTTGTGGCTCAGCTGGTAAAGAATCTGCCTGGAATGTGGGAGACCTGGGTTCGATCCCTGGGTTGGGAAGATCTCCTGGAGGAGGGCATGGCAACCCACTCCAGTATTCTGGCCTGAATTCCATGGACTGCATGGACTATATAGTCCATTGGGTCGCAAAGAGTTGGACACAATTGAGTGACTTTCAAATATATATATATAAATAAATAAATATATACATAAATAAAGGATTCTGAGATTTTAAAAACATTTCTATCCCCTGGCCTCTCCCCACCCTCACCACAACAAAACAAATGAATTAATTTCTTCTTTAAAAGTTATTCCTTTGGACTCTGTGGGAGAGGGAGAGGGTGGGATGATTTGGGAGAATGGCATTGAAACATGTATAATATCATATAAGAAACGAATCGGCAGTCTAGGTTCAATGCAGGATACAGGATGCTTGGGGCTGGTGCACTGGATGACCCAGAGAGATGGTATGGGGAGGGAGGTGGGAGGGGGGTTCAGGATTGGGAACATGTGTATACCTGTGGTGGATTCATGTTGATGTATGGCAAAACCAATACAGTATTGTAAAGTAAAATAAAGTAAAAAAAAAAAATTCACAAAAAATTTAAAAAATAGAAGTTATTCCTTAAATGAAGCCAAGTGGTTAAGGAGGATATTTAGATCAAATAAAAGGAAATAACTTCTTCATGCAACTTGTGGTTGGTTAGAGGCATTGCTGTCACAGAAGTTCAAATGGTCAAATGCAGTTGTTAGAAAACTTGCAAGGCCTGTGGAGTGAAGGCATTTGCAGGGTGTGATGGCTACAGGGAAGGTGGGGAGTCTGAAGGAAGGCAAGTGGGGTTGCTCTGATCATCAGCTGTTAAGAGGAGACCAGATGTCCAGTTTCAGGGTGAAGAAAGTTTCAGTTTCAACTGGTCACAGGAACATTCTCCTGACCTTGATTTGAATACTCAGAACAAGATCTTAACTTATACATTTTGAAACTGAAACTACTTTCATTTTAATGCCACATTTGACCTTTGGTCTGCCCAGAGGATGAGTCGTATGGGGTCATTGTTATTAGTGGACACCCTTGGGCAGCGATTGAGTTGAAGGCATTGTGCCGGGAACTGGCAACACAAAAGCAAATCGGAAGGGAAGAGCTCAGAGTCTACCAAGAAAAAGAAAGACGTAACAAATAATTGTAGAGTGACCTGTTAATGCTGTGATCCAAGTGAGAAGAAAGTGTCATGGGAACCTGAAGGTAATTCATTTTGTTGAGTTGAGTGTCAGGATGTGTGTGGTCCCAAACATTCCTAAAGTAAGAATCACCCTGGCACACTTGCTGGGAAAAAAGCTTCCTTGATTCCAACTCAGACCTACAGAAGGAGAAGGTCCAGAGAAAGATCAGAAATCTGACTACAAAACAAGTGTCCTAACAGGTTGTCACCTGAGGGCCATTTGGGAAACTTGAGTGAGTAGGAGCTTGTCGAGGAAACAGGGAACAGAGTGCACCCAGGATAAAGAAGAGCTCAAACTTCAGCGTGCAGAACCCCCCAGGTCACTGTTGAAATGCAGATGTTGATTCAGTAGTTCTGTGTTGGGACCTTGATTCCACTTCTACCTAGCTCCCAGTAATGATGAAGCTGCCGGTCAGTTGACCACACGGGACCTCTCATTGTCCTTATAAGAAAATACAAACTCTTGATCTGAATATAACATTCTTTGTGATCCAATTTCACATGTCTCCGGTCTCACCTTTCCCTTCCCATCCTGTACGCTGTTCTGACAGACTTAACTGTGCTTTGTCTACAAATGTTTGCATATACCTTCTCTTCCATGCACCCTCCTTTGTTCAACAAACTTCTGGCTCCAGATATAGCTTCCTAAGCATTGGTTAGGTCCCAGTTAACCAGCATTTCCTTTAGGAAACATCATCTGAAGCCCCCAAATCTGGGGTGGGCACCCCTCCTCAGGGTTCAGATAGCACCTTTACTCTGAATCGGTAACTGCATGTTCACTTTTCTAACTAACTCAGCCATAAGATCTGCTTTTCTTTTCCCAGGATGCACGGTTTGGCTGTGAGGAACTGCTTGTGAAACAGATGTTCATGAATGGAATCTAATTACATCAAAGGTCCACATCTAACTGACTGCAAGGCAGTTGTGAAGGTTCAGACACTTGAAAGTTGTGCAGGATGTTTGGGGATTCAGGTAATATCAACTCTAATCAAAGGGAAAAGTAACAGTAAAAATACAGCAGGTTTTGAGGGTGTTCGAGGCACAGAACTGGCCCTGTAGGCTCCTCAGTATTAGAACTGAGGACCTCAGATTTAACCATTTTTGAATCATACAATCTTTGAGAATATGATAAGAACTATGGAGTCTACCCCTGAAAAACCATCATGCAAACATAAAGATTTATTAATCCACTTTTGCCATTGATATCAGGCAGCTTAGAAGCCTAAGGATTTTGATGTTGAAAGAGACTCTGTAGGAAAGTACAACTTGGCAGAAAATATGGATTAATTCAGGCTCATGGGCTCTTTTAAAAGTAAACATATTGGAATCCAACCATGTCTGTTCGTTTCTGTATCATCTTATGGCTGCCTTGGAGCTACAAAGACAGGGTTGAATAGCTGCGGTAGAGATCTTAGGGCCTCAGTTCAGTTCAGTTCAGTTCAGTCATTCAGTCGTGTCCGGCTCTTTGCAACCCCATGGACTGCAGCATGCCAGGCTTCCTTGTCCATCACCAACTCCCAGAATTTACTCAAACTCATGTCCATAGAGTTGGTGATGCCATCCAACCATCTCATCCTCTGTCGTCCCCTTCTCCTCCCACCTTCAGTCTTTCCCAGCATCAGGGTCTTTTTCAATAAGTCAGTTCTTTGCATCAGGTGACCAAAGTATTGAAGTTTCAGCTTCAGCACCAGTCCTTCCAATGAATATTCAGGACTGATTTCCTTTAGGATGGACTGGTTGGATCTCTTAGGGCCTGGACAACCCCCAGTGTTCCTAGCTAGCTCTTTACAGAAATGTTTGCTGACCTCTGGATTAACTGCAGGACCAGGACCAGGGAGGGGATCTGTGTGTGTTGGGGTCCAGTGGATTTCCTACACATATATACTACTGTTGGTGCCTTTTAAAAAAATTTGATTGGAGACGATGATCTGAGATCCAGCCTTTCTCCTCTATCTCTGCAAAGAGGAGGGTGGCAGCTCCCAGACACAGCAGGGGAGCCTCCTTTGGTGCCTTAGGTCAATTACTTAGCAGTTCAGGACCTCAGTTTTCTCTCCTGTAGTGTGGAGTGATTGGTGCTCATTTTCCCAGGAGCACTTGTGAAGATGAGATAATGCTGCCCTAGCAGAGAGCTAGTTCTCATGAAATGTTAGTGGGGCACAACACTGATGTTTGAAAGGAGTCACTTGGCCCTGGTCTCCATGGAAAGGACGCTGTTTACAACGTAATTCAGCTCACAGCACACTGCCTAGAGCTGTCTTTGGTTTGGGATCGAGGTTTGTATATTGATTGGATCAATGGAGGTGACAGTTTTTGTAAACTTCAGCAATGGAAATGTCTCTTGATGAATTATGTGAGAATCTCATATAAATTCATGCCTTTTGAAAATACACACACACAAAGAGGGATTTCCCTGGCTGTCCAGTGGTTAAGACACCATATTTCCACCATGCGAGGCATGGGTTCCATCCCTGATTGGGGAACTAAGATCCCACGTGCCACGTGGCATGGCCAATAGAAAGCTAAATTAATGAATGAATGAATGAACAATGGTTAGAATGTGAAGGTGACCAAAACAGAAGCAACTCTGAACTAGACTCTACTGAGATCAAAAGCAAATGATGCAAAGGATAAGTAACTCCCAAATCTTAAATAAAGAGCAAAAGCCTCATTGAAGAGGAGAGGCAGGTATTCCAGGCTGATGAGGACACTCACCGTCTTCTTTGACCCGAACTCCTGCCCTTTCCCATCCTCCTTCCCCCTCTTGTCAGCTGTAATTCACTGCATTCCCATCAGAAATATTTAAAGAACCCTTTGTCATGCTGCAGTTGTAGATTGGGATACAATTTATCTCTTAAATCCTTCATAGAGGCCTTTTGTTTCCTGCCTGCTAGAATCTCTCTGCATGGATATTGAAACAATTTATGAGATGTGCTTGCATTTCCTCTCTTTCTGTTGTTTCTCCTAGATCCTTTATTCAAGGTTCCTAAGCACTTTTAACTCATTAACTTTTGCTAGAGGATTTTTTTGTTTGTTTGTTTGAAACTTTGTTTTGGTCATTTTGTATTAATTTCTCTCTTTTTTAAACTATGATGGGAACAAATGACATGAGACCTAGTCCCTTAACAAATTGTTAAATGGCTGTGCACTTTTGTTAACTATATGCACAATCTTGTTCACTGGATCTCTTAAAATTTCATCCTGCGTTAACGGAAACTTGCTACCTGGTGAACAGGTCCTCTCCTCTCTCCCCTTATTAGAGCCTTTAATTTTAACGACACTGAAATCTCAAAAGAATGAATGGGATTATTTTAGGACAGGAGTAGAGGAAAGAGAAAAAAAGGTGTAAGGGGAGAACTGATCTATTTTCTGAAGGATTTCCTCCCTCCTCATCTGGATACATTGCATTTAACTAAGGGGCATGGGGAGCCCTGGAAGGCTGCAAGAAAATACAGACTCTATCTGAATCACCTTGGCTAGGAAGGCCCTGAATTGTCAAATGCACACTGAGACCAAGACAGCTACAGAAAGACAGTCCCGTGGAAACCCAACGGACTGAGCTTCAGTCTTCGAGTTCAGTGTCTCTGGGACTCCCGCAATGCCAGGGTGGTTTTCACCGGGAAACTTCTGGATCACTTTTCTCCATGAAGACAAGGTATAGGTCAGAATGGCTATTTTCTAGTAAGAGTAGTCTCTTCTATCACCTTCTTTTCAACCCATTGCATTGTTTGGAGTTACCTGTCAGTTTTGCTTTATCAGCTGGAAGGAAGGAAAGAAGGGAGGGAGGGAGGCAAGAGGATAAGGAGAGAAAAAGGGAGGAAGGAAAGAAGAAAGGAGGAGGGCTTCCCTGGCAGCTCAGTGGTCAAGAATCCACCTGTCAGTGCAGGAGACACGGGCTCTTTCCCTGCTCTGGGAGGATCCCACATGCCATGGAGCAGCTAAGTCCGTGCACCCCAACTATTGAGCCTGTGCCCTGGAGCCCAGCAGCTGCAACTGCTGAAGCCCATGCACCTAGAGGGCATGCTCCACAACAAGAGACGTAACCTGTGCATCTCAACTAGATAGCAGGCCTGGCTCACGCAACTAGAGAAAAGCTCGCACAGCAACAAAGACCTTGCACAGCCTCAATAAGTACATCAAACCACGTGAGAGATTATTTTAAAAAGAAAGAAAGGAGGAAAGGGAGAAACAGAAACTAAAATTTTGCCCTTCTGTAAACAAATGAGATTTTTTTTTTCACCTTTAAAAATGATTTTTGAGGGTAAATTAGTTCAGTTCAGTTCAGTCGCTCAGTCGTGTCCGACTCTTTGCGACCCCATGAATCGCAGCACACCAGGCCTCCCTGTCCATCACCATTTCCCAGAGTTCACTCAGACTCACGTCCATTGAGTCCGTGATGCCATCCAGCCATCTCAATCTCGGTCGTCCCCTTCTCCTCCTGCCCTCAATCCCTCCCAGCATCAGGGTCTTTTCCAATGAGTCAACTCTTCGCATAAGGTGCCCAAAGTACTGGAGCTTCAGCTTCAGCATCATTCCTTCCAAAGAAATCCCAGGGTTGATCTCCCTCAGAATGGACTGGTTGGATCTCCTTGCAATCCAAGGGACTCTCAAGAGTCTTCTCCAACACCACAGTTCAAAAGCATCCATTCTTCTGCGCTCAGCCTTCTTCACAGTCCAACTCTCACATCCATACATGACCACAGGAAAAACCATAGCCTTGACTAGACGGACCTTAGTCGGCAAAGTAATGTCTCTGCTTTTGAATATACTATCTAGGTTGGTCATAACTTTTCTTCCAAGGAGTAAGCGCCTTTTAATTTCATGGCTGCAGTCACCATCTGCAGTGATTTTGGAGCCCAAAAAAACAAAGTCTGACACTGTTTCTACTGTTTCCCCATCTATTTCCCATGAAGTGATGGGGCCAGATGCCATGATCTTCGTTTTCTGAATGTTGAGCTTTAAGCCAACTTTTTCACTCTCCTCTTTCACTTTCAACAAGAGGCTTTTTAGCTCCTCTTCACTTTCTGCCATAAGGGTGGTGTCATCTGCATATCTGAGGTTATTGATATTTCTCCCAGCAATCTTGATTCCAGCTTGTGTTTCTTCCAGTCCAGCGTTTCTCATGATGTACTCTGCATATAAGTTAAATAAGCAGGGTGACAATATACAGCCTTGACGTACTCCTTTTCCTATTTGGAACCAGTCTGTTGTTCCATGTCCAGTTCTAACTGTTGCTTCCTGACCTGCATACAGATTTCTCAAGAGGCAGGTCAGGTGGTCTGGTATTCCCATCTCTTTCAGAATTTTCCACAGTTTATTGTGATCCACACAGTCAAAGGCTTTGGCATAGTCAATAAAGCAGAAATAGATGTTTTTCTGGAACTCTCTTGCTTTTTCCATGATCCAGCGGATGTTGGCAATTTGATCTCTGGTTCCTCTGCCTTTTCTAAAACCAGCTTGAACATCAGGGAGTTCACGGTTCACGTATTGCTGAAGTCTGGCTTGGAGAATTTTGAGCATTACTTTACTAGCATGTGAGATGAGTGCAATTGTGCGGTAGTTTGAGCATTCTTTGGCATTGCCTTTCTTTGGAATTGGAATGAAAACTGACCTTTTCCAGTCCTGTGGCCACTGCTGAGTTTTCCAGATTTGCTGGCAAATTGAGTGCAGCACTTTCACAGCATCATCTTTCAGGATTTGAAACAGCTCAACTGGAATTCCATCACCTCCACTAGCTTTGTTCGTAGTGATGCTTTCTAAGGCCCACTTGACTTCACATTCCAAGATGTCTGGCTCTAGATTAGTCATCACATCATCACGATTATCTGGGTCATGAAGATCTTTTTTGTACAGTTCTTCCATGTATTCTTGCCACCTGTTCTTAATATCTTCTGCTTCTGTTAGGTCCAGACCATTTCTGTCCTTTATCGAGCCCATCTTTGCATGAAATGTTCCCTTGGTATCTCTAATTTTCTTGAAGAGATCTCTAGGCTAAATTAGTACATCTTTATAAAGTGCTCTGATATTTTAAGAAGAGAAATAGAATCTGTGAGTGGGCTTAATCTGGCCTGAAATAGAATTATTTTCAATAAAGACAGAGGGTTTGAGATTAATACCTTTGGGTTTTCTCCGGCAACCTGGTGTTTAGAAAGTATGAGTTAACCACCAACAAAAGAGTGGGTTCACTCTGGAGAATATTTAATTTTCTCTTAAGGTTTACTTTAAACTCTTTAGGAAGCAGAAGAGCAGTAAAAGAGTCTAGTTCAGCATATGAATGCAGTGGATAAAAGTGTATTCCTTCCACGAAAATTTGTTTTTTGGAAGTTATATCATCATCTGAAAACCTGTGAAACTGACATGATTTAAGTTAAGAAATTTAAAGAAAAAAAAAAGCAGAAAAAAATTTGAGAAATTGCATGGAGTGCAGGGCTCAAAAGTGTTAGGACAGAAGAATAAATTGTTTTAAAAAAAAAGTAGGGAAAAATGCCATCTGGTTTACTATGGTTACTGATTTTTTATTTTTAGTTACCAAGAAAAAAAAAATCAATGAATCTCAAAACAGGATTTCATGTTATTTATTTCACCATTTGTGTTTTCATTTAAAAATGGAGATACATGATCTTTCTTTCCTACCCTCTTCCTTTTTCCATTTCTGCCCTCATTCTGCCCTCCTTTGGCCCCTTTTGAAATGTGGATGAAGGGAATCATTTTACTGCCAGTTGAACCACAATGACGCTAACCGTTAGAGGGAGGGAAAATCATGCCTCCTAGACTGAATGTTGTCCATCACACCTCTGCATAGACTGGCGTTCTGTTGAGCTTTGTGACTAATGTGGGGTGTGGTGCTGAAGCAGCAACACTGTTGCTGTAAAAATAATCCTTGGTACCTGAGTATATCCATGGTGGTGTCCACATGTGGACTTGCCCAGGACATAAGGCACCATGATGTGATGAAATTCACTGTGTTAAAGTGTGATAACTAAAGGAAAAGGAAGTAGATATACTTCCTCATACAACATATAAGGCTGCTGGCTTGGCGAACCAGTCATACTTCCTACTAGTATTATAGTTTGTTGCTTTTTTTTTTTGGCAATGAATTTGTCATGCAGGATCTTAGTTGCAGAGGAAGAGTGGAGTCTTAACCACTGGACTACAAGGGAAGTCGCTTATGATAGAATACTTTGACATCTGTTCTGATAGTTGGAATTATCTGGGAGATACTGGTTTTGATATCTGTTCTGACAGCTGGATATATATGGAAGACACCTGAAAGATGGTGGCCTCTTGGCTGTGTGAAGTGATTTTATGCTCAGCTGTGTCATTTCATGTTCGTATTTCCCTCCCTTGTCTTTCGTCTGAAGGCAGTGTTTGTGGTCTTTGTAGTACAAGTGGGAGGCTCTTTCTGTTTCATTAAGTAGATAGACACTTACGTGTTCCAATTTATGAGTGGGTTTTTCCTGGAGAGCTGGTAACTTTTGTTTGGCATATGACTATTTTTTTCTGTCATTACTCTTTTGGGAATTTTTTCTTATGGGCTTGTTCATTTCCTGCAGCTGGGCCATGATTTGTTAATTACTTCAACAAGCCAGTCCTTTTTCTTCCCATTAGTCAAGAAGAATGGGATGGAGGGGAAGTGGCCAGTCTTCTCTCCCAACAGAGTCCATTTCTCTTTCACTTTTCCACTACTTTCCCCCCTCACTCTTCTATGTTGAGTCTCTGGAGCAGACTCAGATTAGCTGAGAGAATAATCTGTTTCATTCATTCATCAGTTTCTTCAATGAGCAGCTACTAGTTCTGCCAGAACTTCAAGACCTATTCTGAAAGCTTGAGTTAATGCTAGCCGACAGAAACTTATGATAGAAAAATTGGAAGGAGAAGGGGAGAAATGGGTTGATGTGCACAAAGAGGAAGAAAGATAGAAAAGAGGTAGGAGAGAACTACAGAATAGAAGGAAGAAGAATGGATGGCAGTGAACAAAGTGGGCTGGAGAAGGCAATGGCACCCCACTCCAGTACTCTTGCCTGGCAAATCCCATGGATGGAGGAGCCTGGTGGGCTGCAGTCCATGGGGGTCTCGAAGTCGGACACGACTGAGCGACTTCCCTTTCACTTTCCACTTTCACGTATTGGAGAAAGAAATGGCAACCCACTCCAGTGTTCTTGCCTGGAGAATCCCAGGGACGGGGGAGCCTGGTGGGCTGCCGTCCATGAGGTCACACAGAGTCAGACACGACTGAAGTGACTTAGCAACAGCAGCAGCAGCAGAACAAAATGGGCAAGAAAAGAAGAAAGGAACAAATGAAAGAGGAATTCAAAACCAAGTACAGCAAGTGATTCTGCCAGGAAACTAGGGATCATGTATATGAATAAGTCTTAGTTGCTAACTTCTAGTAATTTACAGTTACGATCAGAAGTCAGATTTTAAAATGTGTGTGTGAGTGTGTGCACACGGGCGCGCTCGCGCTCAGTCATGTCTTTGAGACCCTATGGACTGTAGCTCACCAGGCTCCTCTGTCCATGGGATTTCCCAGGCAAGAATACTGGAGTGGGTTGCCATTTCCATCTCCAGGGGATCTTCCTGACACAGGGATCAAGCCAGCTTCTCTTGTGTCTCCTGTATTGGCAGGTGGATTCTTTACCACTGAGCCACCTGGGAAGATATAATTGGCCACACTTGTGTCCTGAGATACACATGAAGAGAACTTTTAAAAAGCAGTTACATTTTACTTCTTAAAAAGGAGCTTTAGGTGAGTGGAATAACAAAATCTAAAAGGTTTAAAATTTGTACTTTGTGTTGCTTATAAGGGCTTCCCTGGTGGGAAAGAATCCACCTGCCTGCAATGCAGGAGACACAGGTTTGATCCCTGGGTTGGGAAGATCCCCTGGAGGAGGATATGGCAACCCACTCCAGTATTCCTGCCGAGAGAATCCCATGGACAGAGGAGCCTGGCAGGCTACAGTCCACAGGGTTGCGAAGAGTTGACAAGTCTGAAGCAACTTAGCATGCATGCACATTGCTTATAAATCCCTTCTCTTGCAGCCCAGGCTGGGGGCTTTGCGACCCCCAGGATGTGGCTGTGCCCCAGTCTCTCCAGAAGTCAGCACACCCGCTGCCAAAGAACCTAGAGAGAGAAAGGACATATTTTCTCCTCCTTTCCAAAGCTGTTAATATTCTGTTCACCAATAGGCTGTTGTAACAATTGATCTCTGTGTGAACTGGATGCTCATTACATCTTTCCGAGCAAGGCACTTAATCCGGTGTATTTCCTTTACAAACGACCTCTTCTCTTCCCTAGTGGACACTCATCACCGAAACAGTTGTTGGTCCAGGTCACTGGCTCACTGCCTCCAGCCACGGACACAGTCTTTGGAGCAGGAAAGCGAGAGGGACAGGAGTCCCTGAAAGACCACAGTGTGCTTTGTCTTGCGTTAGGCAAATGCTCACGCGTGCCTGAAATTCCGAAGGAAGTCAGAGAAAGGAAGTTCGCCAGCGGGGGTGCTTGTGATATTTTTGGCAGCGATATTTCCCTACCTGGCCTGTGTGTTTGTGTCTGTGATGATGTTTACTGCAACTTGAAAAAGAATAGCTACTAAATTAGGATATGATGAACTTCTCAGCTGGAGAGAGAGCGGGATCCAACAGAGAAAACATTTGCGACTTGAGATACTGTATTCTCTCTTTGAGGTTACATTTAGACGTCAGGATAAGCAAGGGGGAAAACACTTCCAGAAGACAGAAACAGCTCAGCTGTATCCAGTCCTTGTAAGAAAAGTGGAAATGTTTGACGTGAGCTTTACGGTTGTTTTGTCTATAAAGATTAAGGGCTCTTGGCTGTGTCCACCTCTTCAGCACATCTTTTTATCCTTTAAGTTTGGTGGGTGAGATTTTTCCCTCCCCCTCGAGATTCTGCTTTATTTCAGCAAGTGTTTGGTGCTTCTGGGTGATAGATTTACTATACAACTGTTTGGATTTTGATCACTTTTCAAGACCAGTGGCTTTTGGGTGGTCACTGAAAGGAGTTTGAAAGCTCTGTAATCTCTTCTGTCTGCCTTCAAGGGAAAAATTTGCACCACAAATAGGATTGTTTTTAGACTTGTCAAGAGCCTCTAGCCAAACAATTCAATACAGTTTAGGGCTGGACGGAAGAGATGAATGCTCTCCTTTTAGAGGCAAGTGACTGGGGGTCTAGGTGAAAGAACCTCTGGGCAAAACCCTGCTCCCTGGAAAGATAATTAGAGTGTACAATGGTGAGTAGTGACTGTTCTCATAGAAAATTCCCTGTAATTACCCCATCAGGAATGTTCTCAGGACTAAATTGGAGGAACTGGGCGATGACTGAATCATCAATGTTTGGCCTTATATCCGAAGGAGTTTCACAAAGGCAAAAGCCCCTTTTCTTCATATTTTGTCTATCAGGGAGGAATATCTAAAAGCAGTGGTCTCTCTCCACACTGATAACCACAAGCACCACGTGTAAGTGACACATAATATATGTGTGTATATATATGTATATTTAATATAACACAGTGCTTAGAAAGGTTACTACTTACATATCTTCAAAGTATATGTATATGTAAAAGTATATCACTCCAGTGATACTTGGAGTTGAGAGACATCTTCAAAAACAAGACATTAGTGTTAATAAAAGGCATTTTATAAAAATTAGACCCTTGAATATGGTATAGATACAGAATGGAATATTACTTAACCATAAGAAAGAATGTATTAATGCCGCTTGCAGCCACATGGATGGACCTAGAGATTATCAAAGTAACTGAAGTCAGAGAAAGACAAACATCATATGGTAGCACCTACATGTGGAATCTAAGAAAGTGATCCAAATCAACTTATTTACAAAACAGAAATAGACTCACAGACACAGGAAACAAGCTTTTGGTAAGCAAAGGGGAAAGTGAGGAGAGGGATAAACCAGGAATTTGGGATTCAAGTGGCTCTAGTGGTAAAGAACCCACCTGCCAATGCAGGAGACATAAGAGAAGCAGGTTCAACCCCTAGGTCAGGAAATCCCCTGGAGGAGACTCCAGTATTCTTGCCTGGAGAATTCCGTGGACAGAGGAGCCTGGCGGGCTACATTCCATGAGATCACAAAGAGTCTGACATGACTGAGTGACTTAGCACGAGCACCACGTGTAAAATAGATAACCAACTAGGGCCTACTGTATAGCACGGGAAACTATATTCAGTATCTTGTAATAACCTATTATGGAAAAGAATCTTAAAAAGAATAGGTATATATGCATATGTATAACTTTACTGTATACCTGAAACTAACCTGACATTGTAAATCAACTATATTTCAATGAAAGTTAAAAAAAAAGACTAAATAATAAATTAAAATAATAAATAATTATTATTAACAAATAATAATAATAAATTAAAAAATAAAAAACTCACTGAAGAACCACCATCCCCATTTCTAACTAGGCCCCTGGCCTCGTTTTTCTTTCTACTTTATTAGAGTTGAGGGATTTGAAACTGTGATAGATTTTACTATCCAAACTCTCCCCTAACCCTGTTTGTCTGAGAACAAAAAAATGATGCTTAAAGAATTCAGTCTTCAGACCCAAAGTCACACGTGTTAACATGGCTACCACTGCACCTGCTGCCGAACTCAGAGACCCACCCCTTCTGCCTTAGAGACAAGGTGCCGCCTTCTGTTCACTTGGCCTTTAACACAGAGAGGATTGTTATTTTCTGCCTCACTGTCTGCCCTCGGGCGCTGAGAAGTTGTTTTACTGGTTGCTCATTTCTGACTGGCTTAATTCTCCCTGAGTCTTCCCATCTGAGGTTCACAATTTTGTCTGTTTTCTGATATGTTAGTTCAAAGACATGTGAGAAAGGGAAAATGCTATTCATTTTAAAAGTTGATAAGTAAGTGGGTAAAGCTTTTTAACGGGAGATCAACCAACTCCCTAAAACTTAGAAAGTTCTGTTTTTTTGGCCTTGAGGCTTGTGGGATCTTAGTTTCCTATCCAGGGATCGAACCCAGGCCTTCCACAGTGGAAGTGTGGAGTTTTAACCACTGACCACCAGGGAATTCCTAGGAAATTCTTAATTTTCCATGGCTAACAGTGTCCATGAGGAGAGATGTCATCAAAATACACATCATTTAAAACCTTTGCTAAACCAATGGTGCAACTTATTTCTCTAGGACACTTCTATTTTTTCAGTAGAGCCGCTTTCTTTTTCCGGTCCAACATTTGATTGTGTTGAGAACCATAGGACTTCCCTGGTGACTCAGGGATAAGAATCCGCCTGCCAGTGCAGGGGACACTGGTTCAATCCCTGATCTGGGAAGATCCCACGTGCCACGGAGTGACTAGGCCCATGTAGCACAACATTCTGCGTGCATTCTAGAGCCTGCAAGCTGCAACTGCTGATGCCCTCGTGCCCTAGAGCCTGTGCTCTGCAGTGAGAGAAGCCACCGCAATGAGAAACCCGGGCACCACAACGAGAGAGCAGCGGTTCGTCGCAACTGGAGAAAGCCTGCATGCAGCAGCTGAAGACCTGGCACAACAGAAATAAAAATTTAAAAAAAGAACCATAAAAATGCATCTCAGGCAATATTGTGGGCAGGATTCTGACACAGAATTAAAATCAACATTTACAAATTTAATAATTGAGCTTCAAAGAATAGAAAAGTAATTCTAAAAAGATACAGGCTTCCTGGCTTTAGTAACCCATTACCCTTAAAATGATTATCATACCTGTTGAACCTATCAAAAAAGCAAAGGACAAATTCATAGAGACAGAAAGTAGAATGGTGATTGCTAGGGAGGGGATGAGGAGTTGGCATTTAATGGGGACAGGTTCCTTTGGGAAGATGATAAAAAGTTCTGGAGATGGATGTTGGATGGTATTGGATGGGTGGTTTGCACAGTATTAGCTCCTCTGAACTGCACAGTTAAGAATGGCTAAAATGGCACATTTTATGTATGTATATTTTACCACAATAAATACAGGCAAAAAAAGAAAGAAAGAAAAGGAGTAATTCTAGGATTGGGTGCAGGAAGTTACTGTTGAAATAACCAGAACATTTGTTGTTTGGCCTTAGCAGAAAACAGGCAATAATAGTTCCCTGAAAATACTGTTGTGGTATTAATATTAATTAATATTAATATATCTCTGCAGAAAGAGATGAGGAAATAAATTTCAACCGCTTAGCATTTATAGGGTACATGATTGGGAGTAAAACACTTGTGAAAAATATCATGATAGAAGGCCTTTATTTCAAGTGTGGTGAAGGCCGCTGACTCATTGGATAACTGGAGTATTTGTGGCTTGAGTAATGGCCGAGCCAAGAATCCTGTAGTCAGACTCTTTCTTCCTTGGGGGAAAAAAAATAGGAGGTCAAGTCAATTCTATCCCACTCTATCTTGGATATTTTGTTCCATGATGATTTTGACCAACCCCAAATTCCTCCAGCAAGGGAGGAATGTTCAGTGTTTTTGTAACCTTGATTAACTGTGATATTATTCCAAACAAGGAGGCAGACCCCTATGGGGGCAAGAGGTGGAGAGGAGCGAGCTAAATCAGGAGTCTGTTTTTGATCCCAGCCAGATGATGGATGTCTTACGAATGGGGCCAGTGCTACTTCTGATCTCATTCTGAGAAAAGACAGTTTCACCAGCTGAGTGAAGTGTCTGGACTCAAGTATGAAGCCAGTTGATGGCTCAGCTAAATAGCTGAAGGAACTCAAATTCTTCTGATAATAATATTCTAATTATTTATCTTCCTGTGCTTGGACGCTCAGTCCTGTTTGACTCTTTGCAACCCCATGCACTGTAGCCCGCCATGTCCTCTGTCCATGGAGATTCTTCAGGGAAGAATACTGGAGAGGGTTGCCATGCCCTCTTCCAGGGGTTTATCTTCCTGAAGTTGTACTTATTTCAAGTGTTTTCAGATTGAGATAAAGTAATAACATGAGTCAGAGGCTTGGAGCTGCCATGGCTAAGAGTTGCTGTTTTCTGTGAAGTCGTGGCACTAGGTTAGCAGGCATCTGGTTATCTTAAGGATGCTGTTGAGTGTAGTCAAGCAAAGATATTCTGGAGTCAGACTTCCGGCATGAACCTGGGTCTGCCTCTTGCAAGGTGAGACCTCAGGCAGTTGCCCACATCTCTGTGCCTTTAGGGTTGTCATCTCTAAAAAGAGGATGATTGCAATAGATTTTGCATCATAGGTTGCTGTGAAATATGATTTAAAACCTGTAAAGTGCTCGGACCTCTTCATGGATCACAGCCTCGTCATGGTGAATGGGGAAAAGCGGAAGCAGTGACAGAAAATTTTATTGTCTTAGGCTCCAAAATCCCTGTGGATGGTGATAGCAGCCATGAAGTTAGAAGACACTTGCTCCTTGAAAGGCAAGCTATGAAAAACTTAGACATCATATTAAAAAGTAGAGACACCACTTTGCGGACAAAGGTTGGTACAGTCAAAGCTGTGTTTTTTCTAGCAGTAACATGCAGATGTGAGAATTGGGACATAAAGAAAGCTAATTCAATGGACATAATTTGAGCAAGATCTGGAATGTAGTGAAGGACGGAGGAGCCTTGGCATGCCACGGTCTATGGGGTGGCAAAGAGTTAGACACAACTTAGTGACTGAATGACAGCAACAAAAGCGCTTGGAACAGTGCTTAGCGTGTAGGGATTGGGCCATAACAGTTAGCTATTATTTGTATTAATCATTGCCTCTTTGGAGGAAGATGTGGCTCAAACAGTGAGGGTGAAGGCTGCAGCGGTAGGTTTGTTGCCTATGAGTCACAGACCCTTCGCATTGGAGAGTTCAAAACTCAGCGGCTTGTCAAATCATCATGTGCATGTTAAATATATTACAATTTTGTTTGTCAATTACACCTCAATGAAGTGGAAAAGAAGGGAAAAACCCCCCGTGACTGCTATACACATGTATTTGTTGTTGTTTAGTCACTAAGTAGTGTCTAACTCTTTACAACCCCATGGGCCGTGGCCCACCAGGCTGCTCTGTCCATGGGATTTTCCAGGCAAGAATACTGGAGCAGGTTGCCATTTCCTTCTTCATGGGATCTTCCCGACCCAGGGATCGAACCTGCATATCCTGTATTGGCAGGTGGCACTTTACCACTGAGCCACCAGGGAAGGCATATAAGTAATGCAGGTTTGAGTGAACCATTCCTGCACTCACTCATTTCTTGATTCACCATATGCCAGGCACTGGGGATACAGAGTCAATTACAGTGTGATTTATTATGATGCTCAGTGTAGTGGCAAAGACACATGAAGAGATTACTGTGCAATATGTAGGTACAAAGGTAAAGATATGTACAAGGTATCACTGAGTTGTGATGGAGGAAACCTCAGGGGTTGAAGGTAAGGTAGGGAGGAACACTCAGGGAAAATTCCTGGAAGTAATCCCCCAAAATATGTGTTTGGTCAAATAAAGCTTGATTTTACTAAAAAATCAGTAACAGTTTCAGCCTGTGTCTCTAAAATATAAGGATTCTCTCTCTCTCTCTGATAAATAAAATACTATTATTACCTCTAAAATAAATAATAATGGTTGCTCAAGTAAAATACTATAATATTAACTAATAAAATATCTGATTGATTATCTGGACATTACCAGATGGTCATTACCAAATCAGATCGACTATATTCTTTGGAGCTGAAGATGGTAGAAGCTCTACACAGTCAGCAAAAACAAGACCAGGAGCTGACTGTGGCTCAGATTGTAAAAATCCAGACTTAAATTGAAGAAAATACGGAAAACCACTAGACCATTCAGGTATGACCTAAATCAAATCCCCTATAATTACACAGTGGAAGTGAGGAATAGATTCATGGGATTTGATCTGATAGAGGGCCTGAAGAACTATGGACAGAGGCTCGTGGCATTGTACAGGAGGCAGTGATCAAGACCATCCTCAAGAAAAAGAAATGCAAAAATGCAAAATGGTGGTCTGAGGAGCCCTTACAAATAGCTGAGAAAAGAAGAGACACTAAAGGCAAAGGAGAAAAGGAAAGATATACCCATTTGAATGCAGAGTTCCAAAGAATAGCAAGAAGAGATAAGAAAGCCTTCCTCAGTGATCAATGCAAAGAAATAGAGGAAAATAATAGAATGGGAAAGACTAGAAACTCTTAAAGAAAATGAGAGATACCAAGGGAGCATTTTATGCAAAGATGGGCACAATAAAGGACAGAAATGGTATGGACCTATCAGAAGCAGAAAATATTAAGAGAAGGAGGCAAGGATACACAGAAGAACTACACAAAAAAATATCTTAATGACCCAGATAACCGTGATGGTGTGATCACTCACCTAGAGCTATACATCCTGCAATGCCAAGTCAAGTGGGTCTTAGGAATCATCACTACGAATAAAGCTAGTGGAGGTGATGAAATTCCAGTTGAGCTACTTCAAATCCTAAAAGATGATGCTGTGAAAGTGCTGCACTCAATATGCCAGCAAATTTGGAAAACTCAGCAGTGGTCACAGGGCTGGAAAAGGTCAGTTTTCATTCCAATCCCAAGAAAGGCAATACCAAAGAATGCTAAAACTACCGCACAATTGCACTCATCTCACACTCTAGCAAAGTAATGCTCTAAATTCTCCAAGCTAGGCTTCAACAGTACATGAACTGATTCCAGATGTTCAAGCTGGATTTAGAAAAGGCAGAGGAACCAGAGATCAGATTGCCAACATCCACTGGATCATAGAAAAAACAAGAGAGTTCCAGAAAAACATCTGCTTTACTGACTACACCAAAGCTTTTGACTGTGTGGATCACAACAAACTGTGGAAAATGCTTTAAGAGATGGGAATACCAGACCACCTTACCTGCCTCTTGAGAAATCTGTATGCAGGTCAAGAAGCAAGAGTTAGAACTGGACATGGAAGAACAGACTGGTTCAAAATTGGGAAAGGAGTATGTCAAGGCTGGATATTGTCACCCTGCTTATTTAACTTATATGGAGAATACATCAAGCAAAATGCTGGACTGGATGAAGCACAAGCTGGAATCAAGATTCCAGGGAGAAATATCAACAACCTCAGATAATATCAGATATACAGATGGCACCACCGTTACGGCAGAAAGCCAGAGAAAAACTGAAGAGCCTCTTGATGAAAGTGAAAGAGGAGAGTGAAAAGGCTGGTTAAAACTCAACATTCAAAAGCTAAAAAACATGGCATCCGGTCCCATCACTTCATGGCAAATAGATGGGGAAACAATGGGAACAGTGACAGACTTTATTTTCTTGGGCTCAAAAATCACTGCAGATGGTGACTGCAGCCATGAAATTGAAAGATGCTTGCTCCTTGGAAGAAAAGCTATGACCAACCTAGACAACATATTAAAAAGCAGAGACATTGCTTTGCCAACAAAGGTCCACCTAGTCAAAGCCATGATTTTTCCAATGGTCATGTATGGGTGTGAGAGTTGGACCATAAAGAAAGCTGAGCACCAAAGAATTGATGCTTTTGAACTGTGGTGTTGGAGAAGACTCTTGAGAGTCCCTTGGACTGCAAGGAGATCCAACTAGCCCATTCTAAAGGAAATCAGTCCTGGGTGTTCATCGGAAGGACTGATGTTGAAGCTGAAACTCCAGTACTTTGGCCACTTGATGGGAAGAGCTGACTCATTGGAAAAGACCCTGATGCTGGGAAAGATTGAAGGCAGGAGGGGAAGGGGACGACAGAGGATGAGATGGTTGGATGGCATTACCAACTCGATGGACATGAGTTTGAACACACTCTGGGAATCATTGATGGGCAGAAAAGCCTGATGTGCTGCAGTCCGTGAGGTTGCAAAGAGTCAGACACGACTGAATGCCTGAACTGAACTAATACATGTCACATTATTTTTAAGTTGGTTTGAATGAATCAGGATGTAAGTAAGGGCAAACCTTGTAATGGATCTCTTTCTCTTTTTCATTCTTTGTAATTTATTTGCTGAAGAAACTGAGTTGTTTATCTTGTATAGTGTTCCATGGATGGATTTTACTAATTGCATCTTAATGGTGTCATGTAACATTTTCCTCTATTCATTATACTTCCTATAAATACTGTGTCCAATTTAAAGTTTTGTCAGACTCAGATTCAATTTCTTGGGGTGGTGTGGGGACGTGGATGGGCCAAAATTCCTTCACAGAGAGTGTGGAGCATTTCCTTCAGGAGGATGTTGAACGGTGGTCTCTCTCTTTGAGATGTTTGTAGACTCTGACAGTCTTTGGTTAGGGCCGCTCCTTCATAAAGGTTGTAAAGTGGTCCTATTCTAATTCTCCCTTTCCTTCTTTGGCTGGAATCCTAGAGAGTAATTTCCCCTCATTTATTATTTGCTTACTCACTGGTATATATAAGTTGGTCTAGGAAAGGCAAGTTGAGTGCCTTGGTGAAAAATCCATATTAACAGTGGCCCTGTGGTATTACAAGACCCACAACCTTTAATGTCAGTAAAATTCTATCATACAATTCTACTAAAGCAGGAAGGTGAACCGTTGGGATTTATAAGTACCTGGCATCAGAAGAAGAACTTTCTGCTTATAACATAGCTTTAAAAACACTTTAACTCCCCCCCAGGCTTTTAGTCAAAAATAGTTGTTTTTTTTTTTTTAAAGCAGCAATTACAAAAAGATAATCTTGCTGAACTGAAATCCTAGACTACATCTCATATCATTTTAGTTTTCAGTGACCTACTTAGTGTGTGGCAGGATTTACAGTGGGGGTTTATTGCTTTAGCAAAATAATGCTTTGGTCATTCACTTAAAAGGGAAAAAATATCTTCTGTTTTACTCTGCAGTATGGAATGAAACCTTTAAACAGTCAAAATCAGCTTGAGGTTAAGTCATCATTAGGACAATTTAATACCAAACCTAAAATAGATGTATACCTTAGCATTGATGTATACAGAGCTTGTATTTCCTAAAAGGTGAAGCAAAAACATATTCCCATGAGTGCATGCAGGATGAATAAGCAAGTCACACACACACAAAGGTTAATGAAAAATGGAACACTTAAGGGACTTCCCTGGTGGTCCGGTGGCTAAGACTCTGTGCTCCCAATGCAGGGGTCATAGGTTCGATCCTTGGTTGGGGAACTAGATCCCATATGCTGCAACTAAGACTTGGCACAGACAAATAAATATATATTTTTTTAATGGAATATTTAAGAAGCATTACATTTTAGGTGTTCTGTGAAAATCCTTTTAAATGTATTCCCAAGTGAAATCAGTTGTTTGCATTCAATTGGTGATAAAAAACGTTAACAGTAGTGGAAATAGGAGTAACCTCTGAGCTTTTGGGTGGACTCTGGTGTGACCTCAAAGTCCTCGACTTCCTCCAATGGGGAGGAAGTTGAAACTGGTCAACCCGGATCCTGACCAGTTTTCCTCTTGCCCTCTCCTTCCAAATCACTTAAATCCTTTGTCTCCAACTACATTAGATCTATTCAGTGTTTCCCTTTTTAATGCTTCCACCATTTCTTAATATCTACAAAGAACGATTGATTCCCCCCATGCCAGCAGGAAGCAGTGGGGTGTGCGTGTTGGAAGGGCCCCAGTTTGAGGAACAAGCCAACAAGGGGCATATTGTCTTTCTTTTCATTCTTTCTTTTATTTTTTTTAGAGCATTTTTCTTTCTCATCCAGATTAGTCTGACCTCAGCACAAGACAACCATATATTACTTTTAACGGCAAACTTGAATGTCGCCTGGGTTGCCTTGGTGGTTTTCCATGAATGTAATATGATAATCCCACTGGAGCCACCTCAGCCACTTACTACTCTTACCCTGATAAAAATACTTTGTTGGGGCTGTTAGGGTGTCTTTTATTTTTAATCCAGCTAAAAATGGAAGCATTACAGAGCTTAGAAATATTAATGAGAAAATTCTCCACTTTCCAGCTCAGCGTACCCCACACATGATGATAGGCTAGAATAAAAGTATTTTGTCCAGTTTAACCTCGATAGAAGCATCTTAGCTGAAGCTTTCAAGCAAGGCTTTTAAGAAAGAATCATATGACACACACATATACAAAATGGAAATGCCCTGGCAGATAAAATTAACATTCTCTTATTGCACCTGTAGCGCAAATGGTTATAAAAGGAGTTGCTAAATAATGTACACTCTCTGATGATCTATAAGGCAGCTGTGCACTTTTCTATTTTAAAAATCCCAAGAGTTAAAGCCTAATCTAATCCTCTCTTTGTCCGAGTTTCTGTCAAATGTCAGACCCTTGGATATTTTTTAACTTAGGACGGATGGGTTGTATTGAATCAAGCCTACTTTATGAACAGGTTGTCCATCAGCCTAGTAGAACCTTCTGGTGTTTATTTATTAACAGGTAGAGACAGACCTGCAACCTCACTCTTTTTCTAAGTAAACCTGTGCCAAAACCCAAATGGGTGCTTAAAACACCCATTGGGAAGATGGTTCTCATCTTCCTAAAGACTTGACTTAACTATTGTATTTTACCTCTGGGCACAGTCCTGGCAGGGTGATTTGTGAGATGGCACCATCATTGTAAGTAGGAATCACCTGGAAAATGAGTTTTCCTTGTTTCATGAAAATAAAAAGTCCCCCTCTCTGTTTTCTTTTTTTTTTTCTTTTTTGAAGGTGGTAGGCTAAGTAGGTGTTTGTTGTTGCATGGGTTTTCTCTAGTTGTGGTACATAAGCTTTTCATCGCCATGGCTCCTGTTATTGTGGAGCACGGGCTCTAGAGTGTAGGCTCAGTAGCTGTGGCACATGGGCGTAGTTGCCCTTCGGCATGTGATATCTTCCCGGACTAGGGATCGAGCATGTGTGCCCTGTACTGAAGGCTGATTATGAACCACTGGACCACCAGGGACGTCCAGAAGTTCCCCTGTCTTATGGTCATCCTGTGGAAGCATGAAGGAACCCCACCCCAGATTCAGCTGGGATGTCAAAGCTGATGATACCACACAAGCTCTGAGAGGGTATGAAAAGCTCTATCACTCACACACACTCAGAATAAAATTTCTGCTGTTGCTGTTTAATAAAGACAGAAATAGTCATAAGTGAAATCATAGGTAATTTGTTAATAATTCTTAGGAGACTGGTGGCCCATAATACCTTCAAAAGGAAAACTCAAGGCAGAGTAAGGCATTGTGCAGGGAGTAAGGCAGGCTCCCAAACAGTTTCAAACTGGGCTTCCGAGAACAGGGAAAGGAGGCCAGCTTGGCATTTTATATTAGGAGGTAATCAGAGGTGAGCAAGGCCCTGATGCTGGAAAGATTGAGGGCAAAAGCAGAAGAGGGTGGCAGAGGATGAGATGGTTGGATAGCATCACCGACTCAGTGGACATGAACCTGGGCAAATTCCAAGAGATAGTGAGGGACAGGGAGGCCTCAGTTCAGTTCAGTTCAGTTGTTCAGTCGTGTCCGACTCTTTGCGACCTCATGGACTGCAGCACGCCAGGCCTCCCTGTCCGTCACCAACTCCCGGAGTTTACTCAAACTCACGTCCATTGAGTCAGTGATGCCATCCAGCCATCTCATCCTCTGTCGTCCCCTTCTCCTCCTGCCTGGCTTGCTGTAATCTATGGGGTCTCCAAGAGTTGGACACAACTTAGTGACTGAACATCAAAGAAGTGAGAATCTCCCCACGCATCCCTGAGCTTGTGTAGTTTGAACTCCCACTGGTGCCAGAGAGGGGAGCCCCTGGGCTTAGCAGCTGGCAAGATGGGAAGGGGAGCGGAAGGGAAGGGGGAATGATGGCATCCGAGAGCCATCAGAGGTCAAATATCAAGATGGGGTCAGGCGCTATATTACCTGTCTCTTTCGGGTAAAGAGAAGACTGAAGGCACTGTAAAAAAAAAAAAAAAAAAAGTGAAGATTTTTAGATTGATACCAAATGCTGCTTGAGAAGTGAAGGTTTGGAGGCATTTGGAAAACTTTTAGAATTTTGCTACATATTTCTGCTTGGGGCTTTTAAGGGCAAAACAATGTATGCAGTCAGTCAAACCTCAGCTTCTGTTAAAATATTTGGATAAAAGTCTTCAAATGTTTAGATGATTACTGAAGACTTTACACATTGTTCCATTCAGGCAAATCTGTTCTTACTGTTGGTAGATTATTTTCCACTTTCTAACCTAAATTCTTTGCACACTGGGTAAGTATTGGTCTCTCATTACACGTGACAGTGATGGGCCATCAGAAAGCCAAGGGACGTTAGGGATTATTTAGGATAATCTTATTATTTGTTTGGAGAAATTTAAGGCCAGTGAGAGTCTAGAATGTTAGCTGAGGTCACACAAACTAGAATCCAAGGCCTGAGGCTTGCCTACTATACCTCACCTAATTTAGATCAGACAGTTTGGTTGTCTTTTTTTCCTAGGCTTTCAATAACAATGCTTTCTCTGCAGAATGTTAGATTAAAAAAAAAAACCATAAATTTTATTTGTTGCTTCCCTATAATCTTCAAGTCTGAATATATTGAAGAACTTTAATATCAGTTCTAAAATAGAGAATTACACTGGAAATGTTAAATTATATATTAGATTTGGGTGTGGTGCTGTGTGCTAAGTCACTTCAGTGGTGTCTGACTCTCTGTGACCCCATGGACTGTAGCCCATCAGGCTCCTCTGTCCATGGGATTTTCCGGACAAGAATGCTAGAGTGACTTGCCATTTCCTCTCCAGAGGCTCTTCCCAACCCAGGGATCGAACCTGCATCTCTCACATCTCCTGAATTGGCAGGCAGGCAGGTTCTTTAGCACTAGAGCCGCCTGGGAAGCCCCAACATTGGGTAAGACATCCAATAACAGATCACTTTTTGTTGTTTAATTCAGTGTATTTTCATTTTTAAAATAACATTAAATATTTTCTTTCATTTTTCTCCTCTATTTCTGTGATGTGTGCACTCCATTCTAGGATTTATTAAAAATAAACTTTAAACTTCAAGATTGTTTTAGATTTACATATACTTTTTGAAGATAGTACTGTGAGTTTACAAATACTTCATGCTCAGTTTGCCCTATATTAGCGTAGTACATTTGTCAAAATTAGCTAACCAATATTGATCATAATTCTCTCTCTTTTTCTTTTTTGGCTTTATTTCCATAGAGACCTTATACCCAGGCCTGACCCTTGTTTCAAACTTACACTGAAAGTTACTTTCTCTGATCTGGTTTTCTATCAGTGTGCTAAGACTTGTTTTGTGGCATAACATATAGTAGATCATGGAGAATGCTCTGTTTGCACTTGATCAGAATTTGTTGTTAGGTTGTGGTGGTGGTGGTTTAGTCACTAAGTCATGTCCAACTCTTGTGACCCCATGGACTACAGCCTGCCAGGCTCCTCTGTCCATGGGATTCTCCAGACAAGAATACTGGAGTGGGTTGCCATCTCCTTCTCCATGATCATAATTCTTAACCAAAGTTCATACTTTATTCACATTTCCTTAGCTTTTTACTGAATATTGCTTTTCTGTCCCATCCAGGATACATTATGTTGAGTCATGACTCCTTAGGCTCCTCTTGGCTGTGACAGTTTCTCCAAATTTTCTTACTTTGTCTTGATATTCTTGACAGACTCAAGAAGTACTGGTCAGGTATCCTGTAGAATGTCCTTCAGCTGGGATCCATCTGATGCTTTTCTTATGATGTGACTGGAGTTGTGAGTTCTTGGAAGAGACCTGACTTATCACTCTCGACATTAATCTTAATCACCTGACTGAGATAGTGTTAAGGGTAGGGCAGAATGTTCTGGAAACCCATAGATGACAAGACAGGAAGGACAGAGGGATTTTTACGTCTGATTTCTACACACAAAAAAATTCAGTCAGTAGGTTCAGTGGCTCAGTCGTGTCCGACTCTTTGCAACCCCATGAATCACAGCACGCCAGGCCTCCCTGTCATCACCAACTTGAATTATAGAGTATTAATATAGTCTATAGTATTACATACTATATTATAGAGTATATTGTGTTTTATTCTTAACCATTACATTATAGTGCATTCCAGAGAGTATTTCATGTAACTGATCCATCTACATTTAAATCTGGAAAACACTTACATAAGTTATATTAGCGGACATTACACATTTTGAGTAAGGTCACATAAGCAAAGAGATATTAGCAAAAATAATATACCTCCAAGAACTTGACAATTTGAAATGGCCATATTTATAATCAGTTATTTGAATATCCCCCCAAAATTGTGCCACTAAAATTTTACATTTTAAATATCATTCTGCAATTATCATTCTGTAATTGTCATCCTTACCCAACCCCTAAGTTTCATCTCATTATCAACTACTACCTGGAAATTAAGATCAGAGTGATCCAGGGTGAGGGAGGGTCAGGACAGAAAGATCCACTAATTTACTGGGCATATCACTTGGAAATTTTTAAAAATAAACAGCATTTTTCATTTTCATTGGAATACTGGGATCAAAAGTTACACCAAAACACTTCCTAAATCAAAATAACCACATCCAAATGGCTGTGTTAAGCAGCCCTGTTAAAGTGTTTTCCTTTCTGTTATCTTTTTTCAAAAGAGAAAATGACTTAAAAACAAATCCCATTTTAAAAGATCACAGTTTCTGAAATATTTTGTTTGGGCTCTTAGTCATCTATTTTTGTCTATCTAGTCAAAACAGATTGGAATTTTCTAAACAGACCTTGAAATGGTAAGTGACCATGAATTAGGAGACTAAAGAGTGAATTGAATGTGAGAGGACATCTATCTTCTTTGCTCAGTCATTGAGGAAGGATATCTTCCATCTTTATCCTTAAGCCCACAGGGCCATCACTCTTTGCTGTTAGGTTAGGGAATGGCTACAATGTGATTTTCAGTAATATTAATAGCACAGTCATACTTCTTGAGATAAATGAAAGCAATCCATGTCTATTAATACATATTCTTAACACAGTAAATGACTGCAGGAATGTGCTTGGATGCCCATGGCTGCTGGCAGGCCTCGGGTTCACCCTGGCTATCGCCCAGAAACAGGAGGGTTTTGGTCACATGACTGTCTCCTTAGAACAGCTCCAGGGTGGCAGCTGTCTTCCCCAGAGCAAGCAAACCAGAGAGAATGAGAGGGCAGCCCAAGAGAGAAACCACAGTCTTTCTCTTACCTAATATCAGAAGTGACACCCATCACTTCTTCCAGATTCTATTCACTAGTATTGTGTCACTAAATCCCACCCACACTCTGGTAAGGGGATGATGCCAGGGAATGCACGGGAGTTGCAGGCAACGTCTACTTAATTGATCTTGCATGCAAATTGCAAATATCATCTTCCAGATCACCAGGTTGTTACTAAATTTGCTTGACACTGATCAGTCCAAGGTCCCTCACTACAGTTGAGCTTGTCAACCACTTACTCCTTTTCATGATTTTCTTCTCTGATTTTTTTCAGCACTTTAGTCTGCAAGTTTTTTTCTTATTTTTTGGCCTCTGTTTTCATTCTTTCATAGGGCTACTTATTCTGCCAAGAGTTTTCACCTTATTCTCACCACAGATATTATTTATCCGTGTGTTTGTGTATCACTGAAATGAACTTTACTGAAATCTACCACATATTAACTGCCCTGACATCAACCACTCTAATTGGCAGAACCAGTCAAAGATTAAACTCCTTTGAGTCAGTGGTCCAAGCCTTATTATTTTCACATATTTGGCTCTGAGGGCAGAAATACTGGAGATGTCTTTGTATTAAATCTGAAATCACCTGCATAAGCAGGTGGGAGCAAGAACAGACCACTCTGCTTTATTGCACTCCGTTTTACTTTTGGAACATATGATGTAGATTAAAAGCCTGGGTTTGTTCTGCGTTTGCTCATCTGAAAGTGATTTCAGTTGAGTAATTTAATGATTGGAACATTTCATAGCTTTTTCCAGGGCACCAAAACTTTTAATATGGTTTATGAATTTCTGCATCACTCTCTAGCTGACTGTTCTCAGCTGCTGGGGAGTCTACTAAGTCTCTCTATAATTCCATAGTTCTGACCTCAATAGGGATTTTCGTACCTTTTATTTCTTTAAAATGTTTGCCAGATGATCTTAGGCTCTGATCATGGTGAAATACCAGAGATAGGAACAGTCCAAGGTGGGCAAAGATGACTGTAAACATTTACTTAATAACCTATTGGTGGAAGAGTCCTTGAACCTGGAATCAGGGAACATCCAAAATTCCTTCTGAAGGAGTGGAGTGAAACAACTGACAGAAAGGAACTGCATGAGCAAAGGTGTAGGGTTGTCATCACTGCTTCTGCCTGCTTTGTAGGAATTAAAAAAAAAAGTAATAGTTTTTTGTGGATTAAGTGATAATGCATGAGTCTAAAGAAGATAATCCTTAGCTAAATTCAGAGTGTCCTAATTCAGGGGGCAAATGTCATGCCAATCATTAGGCTGACTCTTTGGATAAAGTTCTCATGGACAGAGCAGTTTTCATGATGCACTCTTGTTGAGTGTTCACTCATCCTCAACAAATGCTTTTCTCCTTATTTTTCTTTCCTTTCCTCTGAGCATCATTCCATGCTTCCTTTATATCTTAAACATGATTTTATAAAGAAACTATGAGCATTACTAATGCTAAGCTGTATTAAAGAGCTGGGCATATGTCAAGAAGAAAACTATTTGGGGCACAGTTCCAGAAAACACATGCCCAAATGACTTCATTCCTAGCTCCATTGCATGGTATTGTCCTTGGCAGAAATGTGGCAATTAAATCCCTACAAATTCTGAAATAGCTGGATTCTTGGGTTGAGGTTTGTGGCAAAGAGTTTTGCTTAGAGTTTTAAATTGTTATTTCATTAGAGCAGAAAGTTATTTTTAACTTTATTTCATTTTTCTATATTCTTATTCAATAATGTCTAATTGTGGGTAAGGCGAGGCTTCCCAAATTAAGTCACAGACCAGTTAAAGCTAAAATGAGATTTCTGCCCTTTAATAGTCTTTGACAAGGAGGACACCGATTTTGGTTTATACAGTTAACGGGCAAACAACCTTGGGTTCAAGTGAATTGAGGCAACTTTGCTAAAAAAGAGAACTGAACTTTTGGAAGGTCTTAGAATGCTTCAGTTTAATTCAACACTTACCAAGAAACTGTTTTATTAAAGATTCTTTGCTGGCAGCAGAGTTACAATGATAATAAGACCTGTCTCCTGCCCTCAAGCTGCGCAGTGTGTGTGCTGGAGAGGGGTGGGTGAGGGGAAGTGAACACATGAATAAATAATCAAAGCTTATTGATTTATCAGACCACCTTCTAGACATGTAAGATGAATAAGGCAGAACATGTGTAAAATGGTAACAAGTCTTAACCTTCAAAATGTACAGTGTGGAAATTCATGAAATTCAAAGCTGTGCAGGTACAACTCTTAAGCAAGTGAATCAAATAATGTGCTCTATTAGACCTCAATGGTGGGGTGGGGAAGAATAGCTGACTGAAGACACTATAGCTGATGAATTACATCTCTGCGTCTACATTCCTTGAAGGGATTCTAAAATATGACCATTTCAGGTCCTCTCGGCACTTTGTGTGTTAGTCACTCAGTCATGTCCAACTCTTGCGATTCCATGGATTGTAGCCCACCAGGTTCCTCCATCCATGGGATTTTCCAGGCAAGAATACTGGAGTGGGTAGCCCTTTCCTTCTCCAGGGGATCTTCCCCACCCAGGGATTGAACACAGGTCTCCTGCCTTGCAGGCTGATCCTTTACCCTCTGAGCCATGGACTTTGGGGATCACTTTTCATGAGGTGAGGCAGCAGCCATGCTGGTTTTCCCCCAAACATCCTCATTCCTGGGCTGAGAAGCCACAGGCGAGTTCAATCTCAGTGTTGTGTTTGGTCCCCCAAGGGAGTCCACCAGAGCACTCCGGGGAAAGAAGTCTGGACATCTGGCCACCATGGCCTTTGCTCATGAGCTAAGTAAAGCTAGACGGATTGCAGGCACTGAAACTGAAGGTGCTTCAAACCTGTAGGGAAGAGAAAACTATTTTTGTGTTCTCTCACAGACTGGATTTTCTCTCCTAGCTGGTTCTTCTTCAGAGCTATCCCTAAGTCTTTGGATTCTGCCCACCCTGTTCAATGCTTGTACCTCCCTGACATTTTCTGCCCACGTCAATCTCTCCATTTATTGAAAGTTCAGCAGCTAACTCTTTGCTGCCATCAACGTACATCTTGGCTCCATAACTAGATTCTAAGTTAAGCTATTCACTTATTCGAATACAGAGCCTCTCCTACATGCCAGCACTACGCTCAGTGATGGGACACAACGCGAACAAGGTTTCCGCCCCTAAAGATGCAAACTAATAAAGGACATAATATACACGATGGAAGTGCTAGGAAGAAAATTAACAGTTCAGTTCAGTTCAGTCGCGCAGTCGTGTCCGACTCTTTGCGACCCCATGAATCGCAGTATGCCAGGCCTCCCTGTCCATCACCAACTCCCGGAGTTCACTCAGACTCACGTCCATTGAGTCTGTGATGCCATCCAGCCATCTCATCCTCGGTCGTCCCTTTCTCCTCCTGCCCCCAATCCCTCCCAGCATCAGGGTCTTTTCCAATGAGTCAACTCTTCGCATAAGGTGCCCAAAGTACTGGAGCTTCAGTTTTAGCATCATTCCTTCCAAAGAAATCCCAGGGTTGATCTCCTTCAGAATGGACTGGTTGGATCTCCTTGCAGTCCAAGGGACTCTCAAGAGTCTTCTCCAACACCACAGTTCAAAAGCATCAATTCTTCGGCGCTCAGCCTTCTTCACAGTCCAACTCTCACATCCATACATGACCACAGGAAAAACCATAGCCTTGACTAGACGGACCTTAGTCGGCAAAGTAATGTCTCTGCTTTTGAATATACTATCTAGGTTGGTCATAACTTTTCTTCCAAGGAGTAAGCGCCTTTTAATTTCATGGCTGCAGTCACCATCTGCAGTGATTTTGGAGCCCAAAAAAATAAAGTCTGACACTGTTTCTACTGTTTCCCCATCTATTTCCCATGAAGTGATAGGGCCAGATGCCATGATCTTCGTTTTCTGAATGTTGAGCTTCAAGCCAACTTTTCCACTCTCCTCTTTCACTTTCAACAAGAGGCTTTTTAGCTCCTCCTCACTTTCTGCCATAAGGGTGGTGTCATCTGCATATCTGAGATTATTGATATTTCTCCCAGCAATCTTGATTCCAGCTTGTGTTTCTTCCAGTCCAGAAAATTAACAGGTGGATAATAACAGGCAGGACAGCTTGGAGGAGACCAACTTTACACTAATACCTAAAGCAAGAGAAAAGGGCGGACACAGAAAGGGGGTTAGAGGTAGGAGAATCTTCAAGGCAGAGGCACATGTAAGGGAACAGAAGGGGAAGGAATTTGCCCCCTCAAGGAAGTGCCAGATGGTCAGTGTGACTAACGCATGGTGAGTAAGAGAGAGGAGGCAGGAGATGAGGTCAGAGTGGGTAGGGCTGGATGAGAGAGGCCCGCAGAGGAATTCAACATTATATTTCATTCATGCAATATTTGATGCTCAGTCCACGACGTCATTCAAAAGTCCTCTGGATGCCCAGCACAGATCTTTGCCTGAGATGAGCTTTCAGCAAAGACTTTCTCATTGAAATGCCTGAGAGGCCCAATCTTGCATCAACGCTTTCAGAACCTCCTGCCCATCACTCATCCTCTGCCCAACTTCAGAGTCAGGTCTTTGGTCTGTAAGGGTCTCTCTTCAACCCTTGGGTTGGACAATGCTTAGCCTTCACACGTGCTTTTCCCAGGAAATGGAGAGCTCAGTGGATGAGAGTGATCTTGGTGAGCAGGTCTCATCACCAATTCTCTCTCTTTTTTTTTTTTTTTTTCCATTTTAGTGAGTGAGATAGCAATAGACAAATAACGGAGCAAGAGACTTAAAGGTGTACAATGTAATGAGTTGATATACGTACGTGTTATGAAAGAATTCCTCCCATTGAACTAATTAAATCAACACAGCCATCACCTCACATATTTACCTTTTGTGTGTGAGAGAGAACACTGAAATTTTACTCTCTTAGCAAATTTCAGTTGTACAGCACATTGTTATAAGACTAACCTGCTTCCTAGAGGTGGATCTGCAGTGTAGTTAAAATCTGAGAGTTGGGAGCTGAGCTGCCAGAGACCCTTGTCCTGGTACATTACCTATTTTAGTTGTGCTGTACGAGATGAATCTGCTCACCTCCTGAACCTCGGGATTCTTCCTTGTAAGGGTGCTTTCTCAAAGGGTTTCTGTGAAGATTAAATGGGATTATGCATGGAAAGCCCTAAACACGGTGCCTGACACGTGGTGAAGACTGAACAATTGCTATTGTTAGCTACTGCTAGTTAATATTAGCATTCATATTAGCAAGCATGGCCCTTAAAATATCCCAGATTTCCCAATTCTATCCTTCTCTTTTCTATTTGGAGAAACCCTAAGGCAGAACTGGGCGCCACTTCTGCAATGGGTTCCCAGACCCTCAGATAGAAGTGAAGGTCGCCCCTTTCTGCCACGGAAACAGTCGGTGTGCACTCCACCTTAATCTGACTTGACGCTCAGCTCATTGCACGACGATCATTGAAGTTGTCTCCCTTGTGCAACTGTGCCTTAGATTGTCTGCCTGCACAATTGTGTCCTTGTGCAGGACGTGCCTCTTTGTAACCACGATCAATTCAAGACTCGCTTTCTTTTTCACATTTTAACCTCTCTGCAGTTGAGGATGCATCTTACTAATAATGGCATGGTGAAGTTGATTTGCAGTGCTCTTTTCTTTCTTCTCTGGTGGCTCAAATGGTAAAGCATCTGCCTGCAATTTGGGAGACCCCGGTTCGATCCTTGGGTTGGGAAGATTCCCCTGGAGAAGGAAATGGCTACCCACTCCAGTATTCTTGCCTGGAAAATCCCATGGACAGAGGACCCTGGTAGGCTACAGTCCATGGGGTCTCCAAGAGTCAGCCACGACTGAGCGACTTCATTTTCTTTCTTTCTTTTTTAGTGTCACTTGAAATAACAATGCATCTCACAAGAGCTGGTTCCTTAGATTAGATGAAATATGGTAGTTTGGGGCATGGACTTCAGAATTAAGACTTCTGGGGTTGTTTACCTGGTATGCAACCTTGAGCAAGTTACATACTTCACTTTTCTCTTTGCAGTTTCTGATCTGTACAATAGACATAATAATTGTATCTCCCTCATACTGTTTTTGTAAGGACTCAATGACAGTATTTTGTAAGGCATTTAGAATAGTACGGGGCACATGATAAATGCTGTAAAATTCCTAGCTAATGTGATTTGTGTTCCTAGTGACTAGCTCAATATCAGGCCATGATGTGGTTGTAGCTTTTTTGTCTCCAAGTCATGCCTGACTCTTTGTGACCCCATGGACTGTAGCTCCCAGGCTCCTCCATCCACGAGATTTTCCAGGCAAGAATACTGGAGTGGATTTCATTCCATTTCATTGCTCCAGGGGATCTTTCCGACTCAGAGATTGAACCTGAGTCTCCTACATGGGCAGGAGGATTCTTTACCACTAGCCATGGTGGAGGCGCAACAAATATCTGATCTACGGATAAGCAAAAGGACAAAACAGCAACCTAACTATGACCGCCAGGGGATGGGGCGGAGGGCAGGGTAGGCTCAGATGTTCCCTCAAGAGCCCCTCACTGCAGGAGCTGGAGGATCGCCACCTCCACCTTCAGGATCACATCCCCAGTCAGCAGCCTGGTGTAGCAGGGGTTCTGAGATCGGAGGCTTCTGCCCAACGTGGGCTTCTCCAACAGTCTTTGCTTCGAGCTTGGCATGGGCTTGGCCCCGGGCTCTCAGAGATGCACGGTGGGCCTGAGGCTCCTCCTAAAGGTCCTCCCGCCCTCCTTGGCTTCTTCAACACCCAGCACCCCTCCCTCACGGCTCGGGCTCCCCTTACCTTCCTTTCTTCCATCCCTCACAGGCCTTGCCTCTCACAGAACTTCCCCTTGCCTGTTTCTTTCTCGGCCTCCACTTCCTGAAAGCCCTTCCTGGAGAACACACGGGCCCTTCCTAGGAAGGGTCACTGACACTGAGCTGGGAGGACGTGGAGCAACCGGGGAAGAACTCACACCCCGGGGAAGCCTTACCCCAGGACCGACTTCCGGCGCAGCCGGAACCAGGACGCCAGGCGGCGGTCCCGCGCCGAGCCGCGCGGCCTGCTTACTCCAGGGGAGGCGTCCCCTTCAGAGGCCCCAGGGAGGCGCTCAGAGATCCCCACAGAGGCCCACACTGGCAGCGAGCCCCCCGGGGCCTCTCCCCTCCTGCCCCTCAGGGGACCCTTCCCTGGTTCTCCCCGCCTGCCGCCAACCAAGGCCGCAGCAGACCCCCGGAAATCCCGCCTCTGGATCTTCTCTCGGCCAAGAGCCAGAAAGTCTCAGTTTAACTTCAGTTACTAAAAATACGTTCTGTTTCCTCCCAGTCCTGTGCTTAATTCAAGTAACTAAAATGCTGCGCGCACACAGGTGCTATTTTTATTCCCACCTCCCTGTGCCTGCCCTCCTCCCCTTCCAGTGTAGCTTTCCAACTCCGGGACTTACCCCTCAGCCCAGCTGTTGCCATGGAAAGAATAAGAACTGTTTCTCCCCATCAGAGGAGCCCTTGTTTCCATAGCCGGGCTTCACTCCTCTTCCTGTCCCACCGCGCACTCCCAGGATGAGGATCCTGTGTGAAAATGTGGTCGGCGGGGCGGGGAGGTGGACTTTGATTTCTGTCCCAAAACACCAAGGGCTGTTGGAGACAAATAACTTGTGGAGGCCCCAAGTGTGACTTGTGCCTTAGCCGTGGACGTTATTACTCTTGGGTTCCAGGACAGTCCTTTGCCCTTTAGAATTATTTAGCGTGTCAGGATGCCATCCTCCTTGTCTGAAGGGCCCAGATGGCTGACACATGACTAACAGGTGGCATACAGTCCTTTTGACATGTCGAATGGGGCCTGTACCATGCTCGAGGTACCAGTGGAAAACCAATAAAATGGGAAGTAATTGTGTTATGAAAAATATTCTTTGTCTTTAACACTGTCAGGAAGTAGTAGTAGTAGTCGCTCAGTCATGTCCGATGGGCTCTTCTGTCCATGGGATTCTCCAGGCAAGAATACTGGAATGGGCTGCCATTTCCTTCTCCAGGGGATCTTCCTGACCCAGGGATCGAACCCAGTCTTCTGCATTGCGGGTAGATTCTTTACCATGTGAGTTATAAGCAGGACTGTCTGGAATGTCCCTTTAAATAACCAGGTCTCCAAGCACAAGAAGATCACTTTACAGAAATGTGTGTTTTCGGAGTGATTTTTGCTCTAGTCTACGAAAGTTCTGCTCTTCCACAGGTAAACGCCGTGTCTTTCTTCTCACCTTCATGGTTGGAGTTCACAGCTCCGACACGCTGGCAGGGTGACCTGAGTCTCTACCCACCAGGCCTCTCTCAGTGGAAGGATCTTTGAGGGCTGAGGCATGGCTCTCTTGACAGCAACCCCCCACCTTCCCTGAGCTCTAGGTCATGGTCTCTGGTTCCACATGGGAAAAAATGGGAGCAGGCTCGGGTTAAAGGTGCCCAGAAAGTTGAGAGGCTTGGGAAGCTGATGTTCTGAAGAAAGATGCTAATTCAGACCCCACAGAGGATCCTATTCCACAGCAGCCTGGTGCTAACCCCTCTGAGGAGTGTCTGGAATAAGGGAGTTCAGCCGTGGTTGCACATTAGACTCACACAGGGATTTTTTTTTTTTTCCAGAATATTAAACTTAAAACACTCTGCCCAGAGTTGCTGACTCATTTGGGGATGGGGCTCTGGAGTGAGTATTTTTGAAAAACTCCCCCAGTTGATTCTAACATGCGTCCACTGAGCACCCCTGTGGTAGAGAGCTGGCCATCCAACAGCTGCCCACAGTCTCAGGATTCAGCCAGAAGGATACAGGCTTCAGTGGGAAGAAATTTAGGAGCAATGAGAGCGTCTGTGTTTGGAGAACCCATGTGCATTGTGTATGCATTGTATGGATATCTTCATAAATGTGTAAAACATATATCTAAGTGTAGAAGGATATTTGCAGCAAAATCAGTCAAAAGTAGCATTAGCTTTGAGACAGTCTCCTCATAAGATAACTCCTAGGTTTGAATGCGATTTTTTCTCTCTTACTATTTTAAAACGAGACACAGATGTATAGAACGGCCTTTTGGACTCTGTGGGAGAGGGAGAGGGTGGGATGGGTTGGCAGAGTGGCAGTGTAACACGTGTGATATCATAAGTGAAATGAATCGCCAGTCCAGGTTTGATGCAGGAAGCAGGATGCTTGGGACTGATGCACGGGGATAATCCAGAGAGAGGGTGTGGGGCGGGAGGGGGGAGGTGGGAGTCGGGATTGGGAGTTCATGTACACTCGTGGCTGATTCATGTCAATGTGAGCAAAATGAATACAGTATTGTAAAGCAAAACAAACTAAAAAATAATTAAAGAAAAAAAAAACACTAATATGATGAACAAATAGTGTATGATACCTGATTTATGGAGACAGAAAGTTAGAACAGTTGTTGCCCGGGACTAGGGGTAGGAAGGGGTGAGGAGTTCACTTTTAATTGTTTCATTTAGAAACTCTACACATCCATGAAAAAGTTCTAGAGATGGATGATGGTGACGGTTGTCCAATAATGTGAATGTACTTAATGTGCCACTGAACTGTACCTTATAAAATAGTTTAAGTGAATTTTAAAAATAAAATTGTGAGACATTGTTTCTTTTCAGGTAACTCTTAAGTCTCCAAGGTCAACAAGTTCCCGTGATGCATATAGCATTATACAGAGCCTTGGAAACAAATCCTCTCCTTGCCCTGGGTACTTCAGAGGCAACCTCAGATTCCTGCCTGCGAGCATCTAGCCCATGGACTCCCCACCTTGAGATCTCGCCTCTTCATTTACTGCTATCCAGAAACCCCCACGACTTTCTTTATAGCTTCTCCCAGGAGTACCTCCCACCTCCGCTCCTAAGACCCTCTCACTCTCACAGCTACTTCTCAGTCATCCACAAATTCCTGCGGGCTTTGTCACTCACAGGCTTCATTCGCTACTGCTTTCAGCTCTGAGGATGTTGGAATGGCACATCAGAGCATGGTGAAGTGGGAGTTTAAGGTATCGTTGAGGATACCGTAACTAAACACAGAATGGATTAGTTTCGATTTTGTCTAACGGTTACCTCTTAAATGACAGTGGCATAAATGGCCTAAATCATCAGCTATTTCATGGATTCATCCTTTAAAAACTTATGGAGGAGCCGCTATGAGCCAAGACTTGTCAGAGACACTGAAAGGATTCAGAGAAACCCCAGACTAACTGGGGAGGCCAAACGCGTTCCAGTTGTGGAACAGAAGGTTCACAAGTAAGGTACAAACATCCACTCTTCTAGTTGCCAGGGCAGAACTCCACTGAGCTTAAGTAAAAAAGGAACATACTGCCTCACAGGATAAGAAAGTCCAGAGCAAAGTTGCCCTCAGACAGAGCTGGAGCAGGCACTCAGCATTTCCAAAGTCTCCTCTGAACTCTCTGTGGTCCTTACTCTGAGACAGGCTTACTTCTTATGGTGATTAGAATGCTCTAAGCTTATTTTCTCCTAGTTTAGCAAATTGTACTTAAAGAGAGCTGTTTTCTGAGAGTTTCGACAAAATTCTAGAAACGAGTCTAGGGACATGGGGAAAAACAGGAAGTTGACTCTAAACTATACAGACGGGGTGTGGAAAAGCTGGGGAACAGGGAGGGGAAGGTGTCTTCCGGTGGAAATGGAACCACTCTCACCAGCAGAGGTGGCCTTTTCCTCACCACAGTGTAGAGGTTTAGATGAGATGGTGGCCACGTCCCTGTAGTTTCCTCAGAGAAGGCTTCCCAAAGGGACCAGTATTTAAATTGGTCTTGAAGACTCTAAGAATGGGTAGGATCTGGTCATGAAAGGAGTAGAAGGTTTAGATGGAGGGCCCACCAAGGGGAAAAGACATGAGTACTAATCAGTGGGTTTAGATGAGAAAGAGCAGCGATTTTAGGTTTAGATGGTTGCGTGTGATCAGTCTACTATTCGGTGATACAAGGTGGTCCAGAGAGGACAACCCTGAACTGAGGCAGGAGGGGATCCTGAGCCCCCTGAGCAGACCTGCCACGGAGCTGCCTGTCTTTCAGGAATGATAAAGTGATCTGCCATTCTGCAGTCCATGGGGTCGCAAAGAGTCGGACACAACTGAGCGACTGAACGACAACAAGGATGCAATTTGAAGTGACCTAAATCACAGTCACCCTTGATCAAAAACACACAAGAAAACTTCCTATAGAAGTTGCTGAGGAAGTTACACCATTCTTCAGGCTGGGGTAAAATTTGTGCAGTAGATTTGCTTTTGGCGCTCCTAGATTTTTGATTTCTTTTGTTTGGTCTTTCAGCATTTGGTGAGACAAGAGAGAACCTCACCCATCTGAGACTTCCAGTGAGTCTTGTGTGGAGGAAAAAAAAAAAAACAGGTGAGAAAGCTCAGTATTATACTGGGGCACAGGATAACATTATGCAAGAAAATAATACTGAGGTCTTAGAAACAGAGTTTCCATAATTTCTTTTGTCTTACTTTTTTGCTTTCAAAAAATGTATAATAAAAGCCCACAAAGAGGGTTATTTATGAAAAACAGAACTCCATGGCCTGCTTTAGCCATCAGTGTAGGAGTGCCTTTTCAGATACAAGTTGTTTTCCTCAAAATTCTTGACAATTCTCAGAGGTTGTGTAATGTTGAATGCTTTCAAGACTCAAATCGGGAGCCAGACAACAGCTCCAGGTCCTAGAAGTGCTTCCAAATCTAAGGTTTTCTTATTTAAAAATTTAAAATTCCTCATGTATCTGCCTTGAACATCCCAATCCATGATCATAAGCGCAGTGAATTTTTATTTCATTGCGGACCCCTCTTTCTGGGTTAATTCTACTTGAGAGGTAATTTTGATTAACGATAGGTAACCACTGCTATCTAGTCCTTCCCTCAAGAAATGCAAAGAACCAGGAAGCAGAACCAAAGATATCCAAGAAACAAAACCACAGCCAATGTTTATTCTTGATTGTTGTCGCTACATCTTTCATGCTTCCTTATTTTCCTTCACCATTAAATATATAATAACCAAAACTTTATTAATATACACATAAAGGAAGCGTGCATAGCACACGAGCATGGTAGGTGGTGAGTAAACATGGTGAGTGGTGGGTGTTTGCAACCCGGGTCTGTGAAGCAGGCCTCTTCAAACGATCAAGAGTTTCTGTTCAAAGTGAGGGACAGGTCTGCCCTTTTATTTTTTTTCCTGAGACTCTGCTTTGTTCTTTTCTCCAACAAATGTTTTAAAATTAGTGAAATACCAAAGGAGATATGGTGGAAGGAGGCACAGGATGGAATTAGAAAAAAACATAAATGGAATCCAGAAAGCTCTGTGAAGGGTGACTGATAAAACCTCTTGAGCAAAATAAACAGAGTATTTCATCAGCCCCTCCTTCCCTAAGAGGGAAAAACACACATTTTTGTGTTTGGAGAAATAGCTACGACTTTTGCAGAGTAGAAAAGTGTCATGAGAAATCAGAAAATATCTCTAATGTCTATAGCACATGAAATATCTAAAAGTAATAAAATATTGAAAGACAAGAGAGTTTATCTGTAAAACTTCCAGTGCACATGTTGGATGAAAAGTGAAAATATGGGACTAAATGGTTATGTTACTGAAATAGCATTTGGTACATAAACTCAAACATTCTTTTTCACATTCAGTTTCTCAGAGGCTTGACTTCAGATGCCTGAGCACTTTCAGCATTATGTTGGCCTTTATCCCTCTTTATCCGGAAAAACACCACTGCTAAAATTATGCCTAAAAGAGAAAAATCAGAGTCAAATAGATGAAATCTTACAATGTACTGTCACATTCATTTATAAAGTAGCACTCTGGTAGGAAAAAATGACTCATATAATTTCATTTTGTGAGTGGGTCAACAAAGCTTCGTTGTCATGGTGATTAAGGGCTTCTAGGCATGGGTTTTCTTGGATAAGTATGTTTATCACTTTTCTTGCTGTCAGTGTGTAACAAGTCCCAAGTTATATCTAAGCTGATGGCTATCCCCAGGCCTCTGTCAAGGGATATAGGACTTTATGCCTGCACTACCCTGAAGACTAAGTGTATGAGTATCTGACAGAGTTCCTGAACTCTGGACACAATCAATAGATGTTGATTCCAGCCCTCCTTCTCCTTCCCTGGAGGAAATAGTCCAATGAGAACAACCAGAGAGCTTTTCTTGGATTTGTCCATCTACCTAAAGCCTACTTTCACCAAGTATCACATTTTCTTTTGCACCTTCCTCGTGGCTCCAGCTTGAGTAGACTACCTAACCTCTCTGCTTTCCCTCATCTCTGACTTCCTGCAAAATTACATTGTGCGTTTTAGCACTAAATGTATACTACAAACCAGGACCTATATGGAAAAGGAAATTGTTTTTAGGAATTAACTTGGCATTAGGGTCCCAGGAGGAATAATGGCAGAAAAGACTGGATGCTCAGAGGCCCATTCAGAATCTTGCAATAATCCCAATCCTCCTATTTTGAAAAAAAATGTAAGGATATGAAGCTACAAGATCCTATTACTTCTGTATGTAGATCACCAATCGCATCCAATCTTTAACTTGTGGTAAAATTTTGAGAGTAGTCATGCTAGAAAACCATGGCTTGTAAGCCCCCAAATCCTTTCAGGATGAGAAGACAAATAGAATAAGAAAAGGCATAGAGATAGGGGGGAGTTTGGTAAGTGAGTAAACCTCAAAAGCCAGCTCAATTAGCATAAAATGTTTGCATCAAACTTGTCAGAGAGAAATGATGGTCACCATGCACATATTAGGGACTTCCTTGTAGCTCAGACAGTGAAGAATCTACCTAAATGCAGGAGACTCAGGTTCGATCCTTTGGTCGGGAAGGTCCTCTGGAGAAGGGAATGGCAACCCACTCCAGTATTCTTGCCTGGAGAAACTCATGAACAGAGGAGCCTGGCAGGCCACGGTCCGTGGGGTCGCAAAGCATCGGACACAACTGAGCGACTAACATTACTGCTGCTATGCACGTATTAGGATGGGTCATGGTCACGTCACAAAGGCCTTTCTATGTCATAATAATGAGGAATACAAACAGAAGGGTATAAAGAAGTGAGATCCCTTTTAGAGCTACGAGTCAGAATCCAGGGTGGTAGACCGGCTGATGGCAGAAAAGAACAGATGCCAAGAGAACAATGAAAAAGACTTAGAATAACCCCAGCTCTTCCTTTAAAAGAGAAAGGGTGTGAAGCTGTGTCAACTCCTTCGCTCAGGTGTGTGTGAACTGATGAAGTATCTACTTCTAATATGTAATTTGTGGTGAGAACACCTGTTGAAAGAAGGTAAAGACTACAGTAGACACAGAGCTATTTACAAAAAAGAAGACAGGGAACTCTGCTGTCTAGGGGCCAAGGCAGAGTGAGGCTTGTGATGCAGTGGAATTTTCTGAGTTAATAAAGAATCAAGGCCCACAGTCACAAAAACACAAAAGGGGGAGTTCTGCAACATGTTAGGTCCTTCAGCTATGCCCGCATCTCCACTGGAAAGCTAGCTCCTACCTATTCCAACAATGGCGGACTAGGCCCTAAGCTCTGTGAGTGAAAGAACCGTTTATGTCCATCACCGAGCCTCCCACCAGGCACAGTGCCTGATACGTAGCAGAGGCACAGCTACTGCATGTCTTTCCCCTTTATCGAGAAAGCTTGGTGACTCAGCGTGAGATACAGTAATTTATTCTTTAAAGCCGCCTATGTGGTTTTAAACTAACTGGCTTAAACTTGCTGGTATTAAACTAACCAGCAAGACAGTGATGGGTGGAGGGTAGTACCAAAGCAGTAACTCCCAATCAGGTGTACTGGTGATCTGTATTCTTGGTTATTGCCCAGGTTGCCATCTGAGCAGCACCAGCTCAGCCCATGAAGTCAGACTTTCATGTGAGCTCATGTTTCTGAGGCAGAAACATGACAGAAATCCTTGAATCTGAGCAATTATACTCACCGATGACCAAAAAGGTGGCAAGGAGTATACCAACTGCCATGCCCACTGGGGGTATCCCAGGCATGTGAGCTGCTGGCTGGAAACACCTATTTTCCACACACTTGCAGAAAGTAACTGAGAAACAGAATAATATTTGGTAGATAAATTTTCAAGCAAACAATTGAAGAATCTGGTATTAAAGATAAGAATTCTCACAAATTACCATATTGAGAGACAGCATTTTCCCAAGTTGCCTGCAGCAAAATATCTACCTGGTAAAGAGACAATCCCTTCCAAGGGTTGCCGGCCGCCATCACTGATGCGGATTGGGATGTTGTAAACTCTCTCCTCAAAGCCCGTGTGCTTGGTGGAGAGGCGGGCATGAGTTCCTGTCAGAATAGGGGGAAAAAAATGACTGACATGAAAACACAACTGTGGGCCCCTGGATGAGCAGGAATACAGCTCATCTCTGCCTCATACATTAGATGAAGTGTGAGTTAAACTACCCCAAGTGTCACCACTCCACAGGTACCCTCCATAATGTTAAAAAGGATGCTGAAGCATCCATCAAATTCTCAATTCCTGACTTCACTGTAGAAATGAACACCAAATGCAGTAGGTTGTCATTACTCCTGGTAGTTATGGTCCATAAAGTGGTCACAAACACTAAATTAGAAAACATATTCGAAGAAGTAATTGCTAATGTTTTTCCAAATTTGATGAAAACTCTATAAATCCTCAGATCCAAGAAGATCAGCAAATCTCAGGAAAAAAAAAAAATAAACACAACTACACCAAGGCACATAATACTCAATTTACTGAAAACTAGTGAAAAAGAAAATCTTAAAGGTATCCAGAGAAAAAAGTATATTATACTCAAAAGAACAAGGAAGAACCAATACAATCCAGAACATGGTGAGGAAATGTCTGCAAAGTACTGAAAGAAAAACTGAGTAAGTTTAAAAGTACCCCAATCACATGTTCTCAGGTCACCACGGAATTAAATTAGAAATCAGTAACCAGGAAGATGTGGGCAATCCCCACATATATGGGAACCAAATACCCTACTTCTAAATAACCCATGTGTCATAGGAGAAATCTAAGGGGAAGTTAGAAAGTGTTTTGAACTGAATGAAAATGAAAACACATCAGACTTTATGGAATATAGCTAATATGACACTGAGATAAATTTATAACACCAAATGCCTACATTAACAAAGAAAAAAATTCTCAGTTACTTCAGCTTCCATTCTAATAAAAACAGTACCAAAAAGCAAGTTAAAAACAACATAAGAAAAATAAAGGAAATAATAAAGATCTGAGCAATGAAACATAAAACAAAAAAATAAGGCAAAATCAATGAAACCAAAAGCTCATTCAGTGTGGTTAATAACCTCTAGCCAGACTGATCAGGACCAAAAAAGAGGCAAAATTTCCAATATTAGAATGAAGTGATATCACTACATACTCTGTAATTATTGAAAGTAATAAAATATTATGAACAACTTCATCCAATAAATTAGACAAATCTATTGAAATAGAGAAATCATTTGAAAGATACAAACTAGCAAGCTCAACCAAAAATAAATCTATAACTTGAGTAGTCCCTTATCTATTAAAGAAATCGAATTTGTAGTTAAGACTTCCTACAAAGAAAACTTTGAGTCAGAAGGCTTCACTGGTGAATTCTTTCAAACTTGAAGGAACAAATAAAAAGCAATTTTATACAAATTCTTCCAGATAATTGAAGAGGTAGAACATTTTCTAAATCATTCTATGAAGCCAGCACTACTCTGATACCAAAATCAGACACAGGCACTAGAAGGGAAAAATATAGACCAATATCCCTATGAATATAGATAGAAATATTCTTAAAATTTTAGCAAATTGAATCCAATCACTTATAAAAATGCTAATATTTCACCATCAAGTAGGCCTTATCTCAGGAAAAGACTGAATTAAGATATAAAAGTTGATGGAAATATTTCACCAACTAACAGACAAAAGCAACAAAAACCTAAATTAAGCAACAATCATCTAAATAGATGCAGAAAAAACACCTGAGATTTTTAGCATCATATTTCATTAAAAAAAAAAAAAACAACCTCTCAGCAAGTTAGGAATAAAAGATAAAGTCCTCACTCTGATAAAGGACATCTACAAAAACTTATAGCTAACTTTATACCTAATGGTGAGAGACTCTGAATGCCTTCTTCCTGAGATCAGAAGCCAAATTGTTTCTTCTCTCACTACCTTCATTGAACATTGTCCTGGTGATTTTAACCAGTAAGAAAGCAAGCTAAACATATCAAAAGCCATCCAGATTGGAAAAGAAATAAAGCTATTATGATTCACAGACAACATGTAGAAAATATATGAAAATGTAAGGAAAAGGAGAGAGAACTTACAAGTGAGGTCAGCAATGTTATATGCTACAAGATCAATATAAGAAAATCATCTATTATATTTCTATATCCTGGAATTAAAATTTTTAAGTATTTATAACAGCATAAAAATATGAAGTGCTCAGGGGAATTCTGTAAAACTATACTTAAAAAATTAAAACACATTGCTCAGAACCCTGGAGAAGGAAATGACAATCCACTCCAGTACTATTGCCTGGAAAATCCCATGGACAGAGGAGCCTGGTAGGCTACAGTCCATGGGGTCGCAAAGAGTCAGACACGACTGAGCGACTTCACTCACTCACTCACTCAAATAAGTGGAAACATAATCATATTCATGGATTCGTAAATTCAGTTTTGTTAAGATTTAAATTCTCCCCCAAATTCAGGCACTGATTCATACTATTTCAATTACAACCAGCATAGGTTTTGGGGGTAGAAACAGACAAGCTTAATTTGAAAATGTATATAGAAATGCAAAATAAACTTGAAAAAGAACAAAGCGAGGACATTTACACTACATTATTTCAAGTCTTATTATTGAGCTGAAATTATCAAAACATTATGGTGTTGCTATATAGACAAATAGCTCAATGAAACAGATAAGAGTCCAGAAATAGATCCATGTATACGTGGTCACTTGATTTTTGACAAAGCTGCCAAGACAATTCAATGTGAAAAGGATATTTTCAATAAACAGTGTTTAAATAATTAGCCATATTAAATGAACCTTGACATTTACCTTGACATTTACATTATACATGCAAGAAAGATTAACTTGAAATGGATCATAGAGCTAATTGTAAAAGCTAAAACCATAGCTTTCTTTTCCTCTGGAGGGAAAAAAAAAAACTTAGAAAACTTTAGTGACCTTGGCAAAAATTTCTTAAAGAATATGCAAAACAGTCACAAATTATAAGGGAAAAATATTGATAAATTAGATTTCATCAAAAAAACTTAATTTGCTCTTCAAAAGGTACTGTTACAAAATAAAAATACAACAGTGCCTTGGAAAAAAATATTTGTAAACATATATCTGACAAAGACCACAATAGAAGTCAAACTTTTGCTGAATTTTTTAAGCAAGCACAATATTTGACCAGACACTACACTAATGAGGATATATGGATGGCAAATAAGCTTATGAAAACAAGTCAACACCATCAATCATTAGGGCCATGTAAATTAAAACCATAATGAAATACTACACTCCCACTAAAATGGCTAAAATTAAAAAGACTGAGCATAACAAGCATTGGGAAGAATATTAAGCAACTAGAATTCTCATTCACTGGTGTAAATGTAACATGTTACAGACTACTTGGGAAGCAATTTTATATCCTCTTAAAATTTGACCATATAGTTACCATATGACCACTTCCAGGTATTTAACCAAGAAAAATGGAAGCACAGGCTCCTACAAAGTACTTTTTCACAAATGTTCATAGCAGCTTTATTTGAAATGGCAAAAACTGGAAGCAATTTAAGTAATAATAAGTCAATGAATAATAAATCATGATATACAATGGAATACTCCTCTGCAATACAAATGAGTGCTGTGTTGATATATGTAATAACAGTGAAATCTCCAAATAAGTATACTAAGTGAAATTAACCAAACAACAAAAAAAAATTACATGCTGTTATTTTATTCACATAAAATGCTTGAAAATGCAAACCAATCTACAGTGACAGGAAGCAGATCGGTGGTTTCTTGGGGGTGATGGACAGGAAAGCCTGGCCTGCTGCAGTCCATGGGGTCGCAGAGTTGGACACGACTGAGCAACTGAATTGACTGAGGGATGAACAGCGTGGGGTGGAAAATAGGGATTGCAACAGAGCATGAACAAGCCTGGTGGAGCTGGTGGAGTCGTCTTACCTGATTGTGCTGATGGCTTCAGTGGCACATATGTATATCAACTTTTATAAAACTGTATGTTTTAAATATATGCTGTTAACTGTATGTCAATTATATTTCAATAAAGCTGTTTTTAAAAGATCATGATGAAATCTGTTTGTCAGCTGCCACTGGTTGCTTTGCAATGCTGCTCTGATTGCAAAACAATTCATGTACACCAACTACTGTCCAACTGTTCTCATACACCAAAGGGGACATTGAGTGTTAACAATCTGTCTTTTCCCAACCTTGGGGGCTTTCAACCCTCTGGAGAGTTGCCTGTGCAAGTTTCTGCAGCATGAACTTCCTTTCTGGAGTGTGGAAGAAAGCTCTGTGTTGAGTGCTGCACACACACCAAGGCAAATTAAAAACTCATTTCGTCGCCCATCAGTGTTTTTCTCAATGTTCCTTTGACAACTCACCATTGATTTTGGAAACTTCCCAGTCTTTTTGTAGGCTTTCGCTGCCAAGGGAAAACATGAAGTGTCGACCCCGAAATGTCAGTTCATCATCATCGGTGGCCTCAAAAATGAGACTTCCGGGTGCTTTGAGGGGATAGCAAAAGAACAAGCCTGTGTACTCCTTGACCAGCCGTGGGGGATTGTCGTTCACATCCGTAAGGGTCAGGTGGAATTGCGCCGTGGAGCTCAAGTAGGATCCACCTAAGGAATTGAATCATTGAAATACGGTGTCTGCTCTCATTCTCCTCTCAGTCAGAAAGAGTATTTCCTTTCCTTAAAAAAATTTTACAATTCAGACCTAGTTTCATTTTCTGCTTTAAAATTCTTGATAATATAAATAACTAAGAATTATGAATCTGCCTGCCAATGTAGGAGACGCAGGAGATACAAGTTCGATCCCTGGGTCGGGAAGATCCCCTGGAGGAGGAAACAGCAACCCACTCCAGTATTATTGCCTGGAAAATTCCATGGACAGAAAAGCCTGGCAGGCTACAGTCCATGGAGTTGCAAAGAGTCAGACACAACTGAGCACACATGCACACACCCAAGAATTATGTGCTAATGTTTTATACGTGTTAGTTCAAAACAATTCCGCAGACATTTTTTGATGAGAAGACTGGAGCTCAGAGAAGTTGTGTGACTTGCCCAAGGTCACAAAGCAGTGGAAAATCGTCCAACTCAGGAGATCTGACTCTAGAGTCCACAACTTCAATTGCTCCTCATCACTGACTTAGGCGTGGTGGTGAAGTTTTCTAAGCCTCAAGACTTCCCTATGGTCCAGTGGTTGAGACTTTGCCTTCCAATCCAGGGGGTGAGGGTTTGATTCCTGCTTGGGGAGTAAGATCCCACCGGCTGCAAGGCAACTAAACCTGCTCCACATCTCCCGAGGTGAGCCTGCACACCACAGCTAGAGAAAACCCCAAGAGCCGCAACTAACATCCGATGCAGCCAAAAATGAATGAATAAATATTAAAAAAAACAACACTTTTCTAAGCCTCATTTCTTCAGCTATGAAATGTGATTATATGAGGATCCAACATGTAGTATTCTTAGAAAATTGTACAGAGCTAGCTGTACAAATATTATTTGCTGGGGTACCATGGTAAAAATTTTGACCTTGCTGCCTGAACAGTTAGTAACTGTGTGATCACTGGCGAGTTACTTGTCAGTATCTTGGTTTCTTCATACATCAAATATAATCAGTAATAATCCCTCCCCATAGTGCTGTGTGAGGGGGAAGTGCTTAGAAGGAGAGGGTCAGTACAGCAATAACACTGATGGTTCTCATTCTCCCTGACGTTCCTACAATTTCTGACTCCAACCTGCTTCAATTCCTGTAAATTCCATTTGCCTGCTTTTCTCGCCAGCTGTCTGCTTAACCAAAGGCGGAAGAGCTACGGGGTTCTTCAGGTCATTTCATTGACACGGATCAGTCCAGGGCCAACAACTGCACACGGGGCAGGGTTTTGAACCCTGTTTTTGATTCCCGACACTTCTAAACTGTGAGAGGCTTTAGGACACGTCTAAAGTGAAGTGCTGACCCCACAGTACATTTTAGCAGAAGGCAAAGCACAAAGATTTCCCCCAGAAACTTCCTGCTGATTAAATCAGGAGCTTTTAAAATCAAGAGTTAAATGTGTGATAGTGGTATGTGTTAGAAGCACATTAACTAGAAGCAAGAGAGCCCTCAACCCACCTCAGCGAGGTCCGTGCGCTCACCCACAACCATTTCAAATTCAGCACACACATCTGCGGGTCTAGCTTCCTTGGTTTAACATGACCACAGTACTTTGCTATTCTTCAGCTTTTCACAGACAGGAACCATTTTCATGATTTCCACCTACTGGAATTTTTCCCATCCCCCACTCCCCCAAACCTGGGCTTTACATTTTGGAAGTTTCTTTCTTTGCTCTAAATCTGTGTTTATTTAGTCATACTTTGTTCAGTTCTCATTTTGGGGTGAGGGGGCATAAGTCAGGCAGGTATATTACTATACTATATAATTCTGGAGCTTCCCTCACAGCTCAGTTGGTAAAGAATCTGCCTGCAATGCAGGAGACCTGGGTTCAATTCCTGGGTCGGGAAGATCCCCTGGAGAAGGAATGGCAACCCACTCCAGCATTCTTGCCTGGACAATCCCATGGACAGAGCCAGGCGGGCTATAGTCCATGGGGTCGCAAGAGTCGGACATGACTTAGCAACTAAACCATCACCACCATATAATTCTATATTACTACATGGCAGTTTGAGCCCGCTCCCTGGAGAAATGCACAGCCACTTTGGAGGAAGGCGGGGTAGTTCAGAGGGGGCACAGGAACCTTCCTAGAAGCCGTCGTCCCTGCAGGACCCCACCGAGGGAGAAGCGGCCCTGAAGCCGTGCCAGCCTCCAGGGGCAGCCCGGCCGGAAAGAGCCCCGAGGCAGGCACGAGGGGTCTCACCCCGAACACAGCCAAGGCGAGGTGAGCCCTGTGTGGCCTCTTGTTTCTCCACGGTCAGATACTCTGAACGTTCGCCCCAGTGGAGTTTCCACTCACCTCGCCTTCCCTCCCCCTTCCGTTGACGTAGCCCCTGATCACTTGTGTTACCATTGCCGTATTTGTGTTGGCTCACCTACTTCCGTTGCCACCACTTGTACCCGATACAGACTTTCAGCTTCCCTGTCCAGCGGCGCCACACTGAAGATCTCACCAGTGACGGGGTCAATTCTTAGCCAGCCTCTCTTGTCGCCTCTCAGGGAATAACTTCAGTAAGAGAAAAAAGCAAAAGAAAGCCCACGTTACCCTGAATGAAAAGGTGGAGATAGTTTATGCACCTCTGTGCTATTATATCAGCACTGTCCCTTGCTGACATAACATGTATAAATATTGACAACATATATAAGAAGCATAATCTACTATTACTAATGCTTTGTTTGTCTACCATCTGCCTTCAAAAGAAGGATTTGTTCATCTCTACAAAGTGGTTTTTGTACTTGCTTTAATTTTTTTTTAAAAGGTAGAGTCACAACCTCTAGTGAAAAAAAGTTAAACTTTTTTTTCAAATAAAACAACCTGAAATTGTCTATTAAAACCACTCCCTCTAAGAAAACGTGAACACTCATTGGTGGATACATGTGAATAGGTGAATGCTCAGAGGCACAGTGAACTCTTCATTCAACAGACATCTGCTGAGAGATAGCAAACAGGCTGTGGACCAAGAGAGGAAATTACCAAAGGCGGTTGTTAAGCCAGTGGAGGAAACAGAGACAGATACTTCTAGTGTGATGATTGTCAGGGTCTATGTGGAATTCCAGATAAGGTAATGGAATCAGAGAAGACTTTCTGAAAGAGTGTGCTGTGCTGTGTTTACTTGCTCAGTCATGTCTGACTCTTTGCGACCCCACAGACTGCAACCCACCAGGCTCCTCTGTCCATGGAGATTCTCCAGGCCAGAATACTGGAGTGGGTTACCATGCTCTCCTCCAGGGGATCTTCCCAACTCAGGGATGGAACCTAGGCGTCCCGCATTGCAGGTGGATTCTTTACCAGCTGAGGCACTAGGGAAGCCCCTCCTGAAAGAGTTCAGTTCAGTTCAGTGGCTCAGTTGTGTCTGACTCTTTGTGACCCCATGAACTGCAGCACGCCAGGTCTGCCTGTCCATCACCAACTCCTGGAGTTCACTCAGACTCACGTCCATCGAGTCAGTGATGCCATCCAACCATCTCATCCTCTGTCGTCCCCTTCTCCTCCTGTCCTCAATCTTTCCCAGCATCAGGGTCTTTTCAAATGAGTCAGCTCTTTGCATCAGGTGGCCAAAATATTGGAGTTTCAGCTTCAACATCAGTCCTTCCAATGAACACCCAGGACTGATTTCCTTTAGGATGGACTGGTTGGATCTCCTTGCAGTCCAAGGGACTCTCAAGAGNGACAGGTGATTGGACTGGATGCCATGATCTTTGTTTTCTGAATGTTGAGCTTTAAGCCAACTTTTTCACTCTCCTCTTTCACTTTCATCAAGAGGCTTTTGAGTTCCTCTTCACTTTCTGCCATAAGGGTGGTGTCATCTGCATATCTGAGGTTATTGATATTTCTCCCGGCAATCTTGATTCCAGCTTATGCTTCTTCCAGCCCAGAATTTCTCATGATATACTCTGCATAGAAGTTAAATAAGCAGGGTGACAATATACAGCCTTGACGTACTCCTTTTCCTATTTGGAACCAGTCTGTTGTTCCATGTCCAGTTCTAACTGTTGCCTCCTGACCTGCATACAGGTTTCTCAAGCAGCAGGTCAGATGTTCTGGTATTCCCATCTCTTTCAGAATTTTCCACAGTTTATTGTGATCCACACAGTCAAAGACTTTGTCAATAATTAGCTATATTACTTATCTCAAATTTTTGTATATGTTTGGAGAAAAGAATTGATTTTAAATTTTGTTTTTCTATATGGCTATCCAGTGGTTTCAGCCAGTTTGTTGAAAATATTTTACTTTCTCCATTGAATTATCTCTCTGCTTTTGTAAAACTTATATTTGCTTTTGATTAGGGTCCTACAGTCACAGCTTCCTTCCAGAAGAGAGGTAGCTGAGAGTTTCTGTGTTCCTCATCTGCAAGAACAAGCAAGCTGCTGCTGCTGCTGCTAAGTTGCTTCAGTTGTGTCCAACTCTGTGCAACCCCATAGACGGCAGCCTACCAGGCTCCTCCATCCCTGGGATTCTCCAGGCAGGAACACTGGAGTGGGCTGCCATTTACTTCTCCAATGCATGAAAGTGAAAGTGAAAGGGAAGTCGCTCAGTTGTGTCTGACTCTTTGTGACCCCATGGACTGCAGCCCACCAGGCTCCTCTGTCCATGGGATTTTCCAGGCAAGAGTACTGGAGTGGGGTGCCATCACCTTCTCCAGAACAAGCAAGAGTAGTACCCAAATCATCTTGAAATAGCACCCCTTTCCTGAGGAGTTCCCTGCTGGTAAGCCCAATGGTCATTAAGCACATCTAAGAAAGGAAGCACTTCAGAGAAGAACATAGATGATGTATTATAGAAATCTAAATCTCTGTCCATGCCTCTGATACACTTTGTTGCTTCCAGAGTAAAGCAGAGGGAACTGCTAACTGAGTATTTATGTTTTGCCAGATACTTTAGAAAGCACTTTACAAACATTGTCTCAATGGATGTTCTTTCCGATACCAGGAAATATTTATTTGAATTCTATTATGTAGATAAGAAAACTAGACTTTGCCACAGTTCCTTGGCCAGTTGGTGGTAAAAGCAGGATTTGAACTCCTGCTTCCTAAATTTGACCTTCCTAAATACAGCACAGTTCTTTCTCATATCTCATGCGACCATTTCACAGAAGATATCTGAAGAACACCCCATTAGGAGCCAAGGAAACAGATGAATATTTTCAGTTATTCTTGACCTATCAGATCACTGATTCTCTTTCAATCTCCTTAAGATGTTACAGTTTTCTTCTCTCATTCTAAAACGACCATCTCAGTTTTGGTCCTTGAACTAAATTTCAAAGAACATAATACCCCAAAAGTCATTGTGTTGTGAGAGTCCCAGGAATATGTGTTGGTAAACTCAGTAACAAGAGAAAACATATGTTTGATATATTTCCAGTGGAATTTTTAAAATAAACATATTTACCCTAAAGCAAATTAATTGGATGACAACTTGCAAATTTACTTATACTTGCTTCCTTCCCATTCATCCCATTCATGTGTACACTTTTGAAACTAATAATTATAGGATTCCTTTGACAGCACTTTATTTTCCCATGCAGTAAATAATCATTGTCAGCTGTAAATAATAATAAAAAGACAAGTTTTCCATTGTAAAATAGAGTGAAGGATTGTTTGTTTTAATGTAAAAGAAAGAAGAAAGGCAGATACTAACAATCACGGGAACTTGGAGTGTTCAAGTTCTCATCTGTTAGTTTCACAGTATCCTTTATCATTCCTATACCTTTATTGCTACATTTTGGAACAAGAATTTTATTTAGGCAGTATTGTATGCTGCCAGGTATGTACTGATTAAAATACATTTGTGTTTTCAAGAAGACTGAAAGCACACAGCAATAAAAGCTCAGTTCAGTTCAGTCTCTCAGTTCTGTCCGACTCTACTCAAACTCATGCCCATTGCATTGGTGATGCCATCCAGCCATCTCATCCTCTGTTGTCCCCTTCTCCTCCCACCTTCAGTCTTTCCCAGCATCAGGGTCTTTTCCAGTGAGTCAGCTCTTCACATCGGTGGTCAAAGTATTGGAGCCCCCCTAAATAAAGTCTGCTACTATTTCCACTGTTTCTCCGTCTATTTGCCACATGGGCTCCAAAATCACTGCAGATGGTGACTACAGCCATGAAATTAAAAGACACTTGCTCCTTGAAAGAGAAGGTATGACCAACCTAGACAGCATATTAAAAAGCAGAGACATTACTTTGCCAGCAAACATCCGTCTAGTCAAAGCTATGGTTTTCCTAGGAGTCATGTATGGATGTGAGAGTTTGACTATAAAAAAAGCTGAGTGCTGAAGAATTGATGCTTTTGAACTGTGATATTGGAGAAGACTCTTGAGAACCCCTTGGACTGCAAGGAGATCCAATCAGTCCATCCTAAAGGAAATCAGTCCTGAATATTCATTGAAAGGACTGATGCTGAAGCTGAAATGCCAATACTTTGGCCACCAGATGCGAAGAGCTGACTCATTGGAAAAGAGCCTCATGCTGGGAAAGATTGAAGGTGGGAGGAGAAGGGGATGACAGAGGCATCATCAACTCAATGGACATGGGTTTGAGTAAACTCCGGGAGTTGACGATGGACAGGGAGGCCTGGAGTGCTGCAGTCCATAGGGTCACAAAGAGTTGGACACAACTGAGCAGCTGAACTGAACTGAACTGATGGGACTAGATGCCATGATCTTAGTTTTCTGAATGTTGAGCTTTAAGCCAACTTTTTCACTCTCTTCTTTCACTTTCATCAAGAGGCTTTTTAGTTCTTCACTTTCTGCCATAAGGGTGGTGTCATCTGCATATCTGAGGTTATTGATATTTCTCCCAGCAATCTTGATTCCAGCTTATGCTTCTTCCAGCCCAGCATTTCTCATGATGTACTCTGCATAGAAGTTAAATAAGCAGGGTGACAATATACAGCCTTGACATACTCCTTTTCCTATTTGGAACCAGTCTGTTGTTCCATATCCAGTTCAAACTGTTGCTTTTTGACCTGCATACAGATTTCTCAAGAGGTAGATCAGGTAGTCTGATATTCCCACTCTTTCAGAATTTTCCAGGGTTTATTGTGGTCCAAACAGTCAAAGGTTTTGACATAATCAATAAAGCAGAAATAGATGTTTTTCTGGAACTCTCTTGCTTTTTCCATGATCCAGCAGATGTTGGCAATTTGATCTCTGGTTCCTCTGCCTTTTCTAAATCCAGCATGAACATCAGGAAGTTCACGGTTCACGTATTGCTGAAGTCTGGCTTGGAGAATTTTGAGCATTACTTTACTAGCATGTGGGATGAGTGCAACTGTGTGGTAGTTTGAGCATTCTTTGGCATTGCCTTTCTTTGGGATTGGAATGAAAACTGACCTTTTCCAGTCCTGTGGCCACTGCTGAGTTTTCCAGATTTGCTGGCAAATTGAGTGCAGCATTTTCACAGCATCATCTTTTAGGATTTGAAATAACTCAACTGGAATTCCATCACCTCCACTAGCTTTGTTTGTAGTGATGCTTTCTAAGGCCCACTTGACTTCACATTCCAGGATGTCTGGCTCTAGGCTGATAATCACACCATCATGATTATCTGGGTCATGAAGATCTTTTTTGCATAGTTCTTCTGTGTATTCTTGCCACCTCTTCTTAATATCTTCTGCTTCTGTTAGGTCCATACCATTTCTGTCTTTTATTGTGCCCATATTTGCATTAAATGTTCTTTTGGTATCTCTAATTTTCTTGAAGAGATCTCTAGACTTTCCCATTCTATTGTTTTCCTCTATTTCTTTGCATTGATCACTAGTATACATATAAAATTACACTTCTTTTATCATAATCTGAAGGACAAAGTTCAGGGACCATGTAATAATTTTAACCTGCCCACCAGGTCTTTTGAGTTTCTAGCACCCACCAGCTCTGAAAGTGAAAACAAAACCAATCGCTTAAATCATAGTTGTTAGTTAAGATTTGGTTACTACCTTCCCCCTCATGATATTGGCTGGTACTATGAGTAAAACAAGCACTCTCCTATTAAAATGATAGCATTGCAAAACATAGGCCTGCTGCTGCCATGAGCTTTTTTGCTACCTTGAGACAAAATCTTACCAAAGTTTCAAACCAATGAAGGAAAAAACAGAGCCGAGAAACAGAGAGTAAGAATGAATGAATGCTGATACAATTTGAACTTTGAATTCATCCATATCTAAGTCAGATTTGATTTCTAGCAACTAAACTATCACTGATCAATCCAAGGTAAGTCCATGGGAAAAAACACCACACATGTTGCCCACATGGATTGATGCACAAGCCTCAGAAATTTCAAGCCAAGTGGGCAGGTGAGTAAGCGTAAAGGGCCAGAAAAAGGAACCTTGATTCTCAAAGCAGCTTCTGACCAACAAGATATTTCTATTATGAACTCATTGGGGTTGGACCTAACACCAAGGGCAAACAGAACAGAATGGAACAGAACCGGTTTGTAGGAGGCATCAAGCGGAAGAGAGACAGGTACATTCTGAAACACATCAGTCCCACTTACTTGGCACAAAATCACACACTGCCTGATGACACTGTTTATTTCGTGTCTTGTGTTGTTATATAGCTTTTCATGTGAACTTGCCCTGAATCTCCCACTACATTATAAGCTTCTAAAAAAAGTACTAACTATGCATGATATTCTTTTAAAATGACTAACAGTGCCTGGTATAGGACTATAGATGTAGCATATTATTAATAAAATATTTAATGAATAAATAGAGGAATGAAAAATCAAATGAAAGAACAAACATCATCTAATTAGTATTTAAGATCATTGTATAAATAATATTTTGTCAGCTCTCATTTATCACATTTCTTCTTGATTCTGTTTGTACCTTCCTTGTCCTTATTTAAAATAACTCTAATAATTTTAAGTCTCCAAAGTGATACCTCTGTACCAAGTTTATTTTTTGTTTGCATCTGTTCAAAACTCAAGTAACATTCTGCAACTCTCTTCTTTTGAATCCCATTTTTATCTTTTAAGAGTCAAATGATTTTTCTTATACCAGTAACATTTTATTTGTAGGATATATGTCCATGGCTTTTCAAAACAAGACAACCAGTATGCTAGAGATAATTCAGAAGGCAAAACTCTTGCCCCATTCTAACCCACATGCCTTACTCATTGCCAAGAGAAAATTAGGATTACATCCCCCAAAGTGAAACATGCATAGGATTGGTGTAATAATGCTAACTTCTTAGCCATATCCCAGACCTGCATCATGGAGTCAGATCTCTGGCAATGTCAGAAATTCTTTTTCTCCTTTTTTCCCAATTATCCTCAGGTGAATTTTGTGCTCATTAAAAATGGGGATTGCTGTGAATTTCTTTGACTTGAGGGACAGGGGGAAGAAAGGCATCACCCTAACTTCAAAGGACTCACTATGGTAGCAGATATAAAGTTAATTGTTAATAAGCACCGGCTGCTTATCCTAAAAGAGGCAAGTTCTTAAATAAGAAAGATTATTTGGGGCATTACAAAGAAACATTCTACACAGAGATAAAATTGGAAGCCATTTAATGTTCCAACATCAGACCTGGGAATCCCTTCCAAAAATATTTTCAGGACAATCAAAGAATCTCAGTTTAAATGAGAGATTCAGGACTCAGGGGTTACCTTTGGACATCTGTGACCCCCTCTCCATGTGTAGGACAAAGCCACCAGCATATAGGTTTATACTTAATGATTCACTTAGATGTTGCTGAGACTATCCCAACTGAAGCCCTCAAAGTCTGTGTGGATGGAAATGGGAAATTTCCTTTATGAGATCCCTGGAATTCCCAGATAATTATTTTTCCTCCTCCCAAGAATAGTTGTATTGAATGACTATAGTTATTTTTTCTGGATAACATATACTATATTCTGTGAGCTCCTTCTAAAATATAAGCTGCATATCTACAATACTTAGAAAAGATGTGTGATCTAAAACTCCTCCCTTAGAGTTTTCCTTTGTTAAGAAGTCATGTATGCCTGACTTATATGTTTCTATAAGACTGGGTACATTTTTGCCTCATGGTATTTATTGTAAGTAAAGTAGAGAATGTTGTGATTAGAATACATTTTGACTCAAAGTTTCTCCTCTGAGAGAAAAATTAAAAGACCTTAGAAGACCTCTTGATTCCATAATAGTCCCTCAGTATAGCACACAGAGGATGATACAAAGAGCAGGTGACCTTGTATTATCACCAGGAAAACAAAGGAGTTCTGGGGCCCAGTCTCCACACAATCCTTCCCTGGTGGCTCAGATGGTAGAGAATCTGTCCACAATGCGGGAGACCGGGGTTCCATCCCTAGGTCAGGAAGAGCCCTTGAAGAAGGGAACAGCAACCCACTCCAGTACTCTCACCTGAAGAAACTCATGGACAGAGGAGCCCGGTGGGCTACAGTGTGCAGGATCGCAAAGAGCTGGACGTGGCAGAGTGACTAACAGTTTCGCTTTCATCTCCAGAAAAAAGTGGGCACGTTGGAGGTAATACTCGGCCATCTCTTGGTATTATAGTAGTTTGATCCTATAGTCACTAAAGTGGGGTGGGAGAGAAGCATATCCCTGGCTAAAATCTCACTGCAATTTTAAGAAACAAATAATCAAAATTTGGTCCAGAAAGAGAGCCAGTTCCTCAAACATCCTCCTTGGAGAAGATATGGATAATATGGGGCATAACACATTTTTAATAACTTTCAATAATGTAGACTCATGAAAAGTTGATGACAGAAAATCCTTAGAGATAATTTAGTTCACTGGTTCCCAAATCTGGCTGACCATACAAATTACCCTAGACTTAAAAATCTGAATCACCAGGGGTAGAAGCCAGAAATACATATTAATTTTTCAGTCCCCAAATGCACCTGAATAGATAAGGGAATTGAAGAATTAAATGATTTGTTGAAACATGCATATCTTGTCAACAGCAAAAGCAGTCCAGAACCTAAGCCACAAATTCCCAGAATTAAAAAGTATCTCCAAATGTCATCTTAGCATAGCTGTCTAAGAGTGTTCCTTAAGCTATAAAAGATTTTCTGAGGGAACTCAGATTCCAATCCCCAAAGACATTTTCAAATGCTGATTCATAGGTGAAGGCCAGAAATAGGCATTTGTAATAGGCCCTTTAGGGCTTCTGAAGGAGGGTAACCACTACAGGGAGCAATTAAGGACACTTTGTCTACCAGATGTCTGAGTTCCTTGTATCATGTTCCCTCACTTTGTTTAAACTCATTGCATCTATATGAAGATTAATACCATTGTAATAACTTTCCTTTATTATAAGTCTATTAGAAACAGTTTTTTAATATTTTTTCCCCAGAAACCTAGTCCTGTAACTCTGCCTCACAGAAGTTATTCCTGTTTCTCTGGGCCTTATAAAACGTTTTTTCCCAACACTGTATGTTAGTTTTTGGAGAATTCAAAGCCAATCTAGGACTCCTCTTTCCAGGGGAGAATGGAGATGAAAAATTCCTCTGGTTCATCTCTCGCCTCTCCCTCCTCTCCCTTTGAGGCTTGTTTCACTTATGGCCAAAACCCTTCTCCCACCAAAAACACAAATAAATACATTAAAATAAATCGCTGAAGCAGCTTCTTGCTGTCTTATGGCTCTGAGCCCTAAGCCTTAGGCAAAGCAGCTGGGTCTGATGCTGAAACCAGAAGGGCCTGACTACACGGGAGCAGAGCCAAGCCTGTTTTCCAACAATTAACTTTCCTCAACCACAGCCATGCTCTGAGCAGAAATCAAAGGCAGAATGGTTTCCTTCCACCCATATCTTCCCTACCCTAAAGGGGAAGATGCAGCTTAAGTGGGCACCCCTGCAAAAGCAAGTCTGAAATGATCCCGTCACCTGGTACATATTGCTCCCGCGTCTCTTCTCCACTCCAGCTTAACTGACAGGTCGACCCTGTCTCAGCTAGGCAGCTGCCTCTTTCCAATACTCGCTCACTCTCATTCTTCTGTTGTTTGTCTAGAACAAAGTGGTTTCTTCCATGAAAGGGATGGAAGCAGGCACATTTCTCAGGAACCACAGAGAGGGAGAGTGAAGGAGGGCTTTATTTAAAGTAGAAAATCAGGGGCTTCCCTCGTGGCTCAGTGCTAAAGGATCCATCTGCCAATGCAGGAGACACAGGTTTGATCCCTGGTCCAGGAGATCCCACACGCTGGGAGGCAACTTCTCCCATGCACCACAGCTATTGAGCCTGTGCTCTGGAGCCCGGGAGCTGAAACGACTGAAGCCCAGGCACCGAGAGCCTGTGCTCCGCAACAGGAGAAGCCCCCACGATGAGAAGCCTGCACGCCACAACTAGAGAAAAGCCTGCGCAGCAGCGAAGACCCAGCAGAGCCAAAATAATAATAATAATTAATAAATTAAAATTTAAAAATAGGGAGTTGAAAATCATTCCAGGGCACTCGCAAAAATGCCTTGAAGTATGGAGGGAAAACTAGAACTGTGCTTAATTTTTTTAAAAAGAGTTTGATGTTATTTGAAGGCACAGGCTCAAAATAAAGAAGGAAACAAGGAGGTAAAGGAAAACAGGAAGTTGTGAAGACTCAGAGTGAACAAGACCCCAAAGACGCCAAACTTTGCTGTACAAATGTCCAGATCCTTCCTCCAAAACACCTTACCCTTCAGGCTGCCGCCTGTGCCTGCCTTCCGCTTTGGAAGACAGTAAGCGTGGGAGGTGGAGCCACGGGAGGGGCTCTGACGGCACATGGGCAGGGATTTGTTGCATCCCTGCTCTGTCAGTGACTAGAAGCCACTTAACTCGTCTGCCTCTCAGTTCCATCTGCCAAAATTGGAGACAATAATGCCCTGATTATAGCAGCATGGGCTAGGTTCTGCCAGCAACCCCACAGGATCGGGGCTACACCCACCCATAGTTTATTTGCCACTGAAGCTGCATGTCTCATATCAGTCAACAGGGGGCTCCACCACCCACAACCACTCCCTATATGAGCAGCCAGGAAGACTAGGGTCTCCGTCCTTGTCGAAGGGAAGACGAGGAGACAGCCTGCAGAACTGCTTAGGGCTTCACCCATCCTCAGCTTGGAGCTGAAGTGTGTCCGTTCTACTCATGTGTCAGACTTACAAACTGGCTTCTAACCCCTTCCCACCATGGGACTGAAAAGTACAGTTCTCTTTGTGCCTGCAAAAAAATAAATAAGTACTAGGTATTGACACGGAGAAGGCAATGGCACCCCACTCCAGTACTCTTGCCTGGAAAACCCCATGGACAGAGGAGCCTGGTGGGCTGCAGTCCATGGGGTCGCTGAGGGTCGGACACGACTGAGTGACTTCACTTTCACTTTTCACTTTCATGTATTGGAGAAGGAAATGGCAACCCACTCCAGTGTTCTTGCCTGGAGAATCCCAAGGATGGGGGAGCCTGGTAGGCTGCCTTCTATGGGGTCGCACAGAGTCGGACACGACTGAAGTGACTTAGCAGAAGGTATTGACAAACTTCGGGAGCAGGGAACCACAGGGCTGTTGTGCGGAATAAGAGGCAAAATGCTGATAGCACGGTCAGTGAAGTACCTGGCCGGACATGATGCAAGTGTTCAAAACCAGCAGTTGTCATTCCACAGGACCCCTGTCAGCAACCTTGCCCCCTTGCCTTTCGCTACTCAGATCTCATTACTCCTCTAACACACAAGAAACACCTCACCCAGAGCTGGAACAAAGCCCGAGAATGCCTCATCCCAGGATCCATCTTTCTCAACTAGAGGACAGGAAACAGGAATCACTGGTGACAGTCTTCTCTATCTTAGAGCTTGGTGGCAACTGACAAGTCACTGAACCCACTGGAGCCAGTATAAAAGGGGCCAATATTTAATGGAAGGAAATGTGGTTAACACGAAAACAGTGATTTGAATCCAAGTTCCAACCTTGAAATTTATTAGAAGTAGAACCTTGGATGAGTCATTTCATCTTTCTGGAATTTGATTTCCTTATCTGAAAAAGGCGTGGATTATGCCAGATTATGTAAAACTCCATAAACTCAGAATGCCAATGATTAAAAATAATGCCTTTGCAAGAATGGCTCTATCTTCAGGGAACATGGGATTTTAGAATATCCTATCCAATCCTACAGCCCTAGGCCCTAGCTTCTGTCTAGTTAAGCACCCCCCCAGAACCCTGAATAACTTAAACCAGGTCACACTGTATGGATAACAGTGAAACAAGAACGACTCTTGCTGTAGCTTAGGCTTATAGACGAAGTGCTATGAGTGCCCTGAGTTCTCCCCATCATGAACTTTAATGTCAGCTCACTCCCAGCTGAAAAGGATCTCTTCCCCCTAATAAAAGGTATAGAACCTCTGGCAGATTGTCAGAGAACAGTAGAGATTGAAGAGAGGGAGAGAGTTTTGAATCAGAATGCAGAGATAAATAGGCAGAAGCTCCAGAGAGAGGTAAAACTACCCCTCCATGCGATACAACAGTAATAAGTCCCCACAGATATTCCCTTCCTAATTCCCAGAACCTGTGAAAATGTTACATTTCAGGGTGAGGATTAAGGTTACAGATGGAATTAAGATTGTTAATCAGCTGACTTTAAAGAGATCATCCTGGCTAATCCAGATGGGCCCACTGGAATCACCAGAGTCTTTAAAAACAGAAGGACACAGAAGAGTTAGTGCCAGAGTGAGGCCATGTTAGGAAGACCTGGCCCATCACTGCTGGTTTCAGATGGGAGGAGTCACGAGCCAAGGGATGTGGGAGGCTAAGAACCTACAAAAGGCAAGAAAGTGGACTCTTCTCTATCTCTGTAAGCTAATAAACTTGTGTTATTTAAGTCACTAAGTTTGTGGTGCTTTGTTACGGCAGCAATTGGAGACTAACACATTCCATGATGAATAATTAGCAGCAGGCATTTAGCAAAGGTGAAAACAAATTTGCACAGAAATCGGTCAATAAGGATAATACTGATGGGTAACGTGGAACAAATGGGCAACACCAAGTTTTCTGTAAACTCTAAGGAAAAGAAAGTCAAGTTGCTCAGTCGTGTCCAATTCTTCGCGACCCCGTGGACTGTAGCCTACCAGGTTCCTCCGTCCATGGATTTTCCAGGCAAGAATACTGGAGTGGATTGCCATTTCCTTCCCCAGGAGATCTTCCCAACTCAGGGATTGAACCCGGGTCTCCCACATTGTAGACAGACACTTTTACCGTCTCAGCCACCAGGGAAAGGTACCAGTCATTTGGATGCACCCTATTAAGGGCAAGAATATGGACCCTTTCTCTAGAAGTGAAAAGGAACTAAGAGTTTGAAATCAAAAGTGGACTGAATATCATTTACGCGTTTTGCACATATTCTGAGGCAGAAGGGTTGAGAGCATTAGCTCTGTCGGTTGTTCATTCTATTGACCTTGGGCATAAACCTTCAAAGTTTGCTTTCCTTATAAATAAAATCAAAGACGATAGTACTTACCTTATGGAGTGATGAAAATTAAATGTGCTAATTCAACACAAAACACTTAGCACAGTACCTGTATATAATAAGCTCAATAAAAGCCATTTATTTGCATTATTTTTACATTCCTATATGGATAGAATTTTCATTCTGAATGCTAGCACTTTAACAAATTATTTTGCTGTTTACATAAAGGCCCAATTAAACAATTGCTCCTGGGATGTTACAGTATTAGGGTTGGGTGGACCCAGGGGGAGACTCACAGTCGATATTGAGGTACCACACAGTAGGAGAAGCCAGGTAAGCATCTCTGCTGGCAGAATTTTGCCCTAATGAAGGGCTATTTCTGCTTGGGTGACTACACATTATAGCAGCATCTGGAGCTCATCTCTGCACCCAGCAGGTGTCTGTGGACACCAATGACTCCCATTCCTACTATGAGAGAGGCAGGTAAAGAGTTGAAATCAACTAAAAGGCAAGGTATCAGGAATACCCATGGTTCTTGGCATTCCTAAGCCTGAAGAATGGCTGAACTGCTTCCTTACATGGCAGCACAGATGTTAGTAACTTGCACCTGTGCTTATATGTGAAAAAGGTTGGGGGGTGGGGTAAAAGAGAGAGAGAGGGAAACAGGAGCATCAAGGGTAAAAGCGAGGCCCGTTCTCAGCCGTAGTCACTTAGACCATCACTCACAGTCAGAATAAATAGCCATTTGAGAGCCTATGCTGCTGCTGCTGCTGCTGCTGCTGCTAAGTCACTTCAGTCGTGTCCGACTCTCTGAGACCCCATAGACGGCAGCCCACCAGGCTCCCCCGTCCTTGGGATCTCCAGGCAAGAACACTGTGTGGGTTGCCATTTCCTTCTCCAATGCATGAAAGTGAAAAGTGAAAGTGAAGTCGCTCAGTCCTGCCAGACTCTTAGCGACCCCATGGACTGCAGCCCGCCAGGCTCCTCCATCCATGGGATTTTCCAGGCGAGAGGACTGGAATGGGTTTGCTCCTCACCAAACTGAGTTTTTCACTGCAGAAAATGTCTTCATCATCATCTCACATAGTAGATCTCAACAAATATTTATTCAACTGATCTGAAAGAGTTACACACTATAAAATACAAAAGTATGAAATGTGTGGCAGGATAATTTAATATATGATATATTTTATGATAATTTAAATAATATATTTATATAGATATATTTTATGATAATTTAAAACATGATATATTTTCCCTACTGCAGAAGAATCAGAAAGAACTAGATACATAATATCCATCCCCAGGGAGAAAATAGAAGTCTTTGGATCATGAAATCCAGAGACCTTCACAAGAGACTTTGGTCAAAAGTCAAGGCTTACAGAGGCAAAGAGCTAAAGTTTATGCATTGGGTGGAGGATACACCCCTGAGATGTGTGACTAGAAAAAAATAGCTGACAGGGAATGTCCTAAGGCAAGTGAACAGAGTTGGGTATTTGGTGGAAGATGTATAAGTGGAGGACGCCCAGGAGACAGAAGCTTGGACCAGGTAGCTTGTAGATATTGGAAACCTCAATGCTGAGAACCATGGTATTGAGAGCTATAGCTTTCAAAGCCTTACATACAGCTTCCCCGTACTGTAGGATAGAGAAGACCGATCAAGAGAGTCTGGTCAGTGAACGTCTCAGTTCAGACTGTAATGGATTAAAGACTAGGAGCTCATCACTTCTGGGGTTCCATATAAGTCTGCAGGGGCTTCCCAGGTGGTGCTAGTGGTAAAGAACCTGCCTGCCAGGGCAGGAGAACTAAGAGATGCTGGTTCAGTCCCTGGGTTGGGGAGATCCCCTGGAGGAGGAAATGACAACCCACTCCAGTATTCTGCCTGGAAAATGCCATGGATAGAGAAATCTGGCGGGCTACAGTCCATGGGGTTGCAAAGAGTCAGACACGACTAAAGTGACTTAGCACACATAAATCCCTGATTTCTTAAGAAATCTTAGGAACAAAGGATATCATAGCCAAAAGGATTCAAAGACATTTAATTCAATTCGGAGAAATAAAAATATGTCACGCTTCTTGCCAGTATACTTGGAGGGCAAAATTCATATCCATTACTTATGTATGATAACAGGACTACAATAAGACATTAAAATAGTTATCTCTGTATTGTGTTATTACAGGTAGTAGTCAATTTGTCTTCATATTATATTTTTATATATATATTTAAAGTCATGTTTAAAGATAAAACTACAGAAAGCCCACGTTCCTACCCTTGACCAGCCAGAAGGTGATGCGATGATCCTTCCTAGGAGCAACAGGCTCCAACCTCCTTTAGAACAAGGTCAAACTCTGTGCTCGATTTGGGTCCCTGAGAATCTGGAGAAGCTGTGATGTTCAGAGAAATACTCTGGCTCTCGAAGAGTTTTTATTCTTGAAAAACTCTCACCAGTGGTGTGTTCCAACACACAAAATAATTTTGTTGGATGTTAAAGAGTACAAAGTTCTCCAAAGGAAAAAAGAAGCCAACTCCTCTCCATCAGCTATAAGTCACTGAAGTTACTGAAATTAGAAATGCTTCCCTGAATCTATGGGAAAGTGGGGGGTGTGTGTGGGAGGGGGTGTGTGTTAATATACATCATTTCCAGTGCTCTGTATTTCTCTATGTAGATCCAGATTTCCATCTGGTGGTATTTTCCTCCTGCCCAAAGGACTCTTTACAAGAACATTCTCTCATATCACCAAAGTAAAATCATCAACATCAGGGTATGAGCACTAACACATTACTACTATCTAATCCTCAGATCTCACTTAAGCCAGTAGTCCCAGTAAATTCCTTTACAGCAAAAGAATAACGGGCACTAGGTTAAGATAACCATTCTGTTTTCTAGATTTGTTCCTTTATCATTCCACAGGAAGCATATTTTGATGATCCACTCTATGTCTTAATCTGAGAACCAGCCATAAGTAAATCGTAATAATGCAATGACTAAGGGCTGTAAAAGATATGCAGGGGCCATTTCAGGACTAAATAAATTGCTGCCCAGCCCAGGGAAGGAAGTGATTCACTCTGCCTAAAGAAATCAGGGACAATGTCACAAGGAGAAAGCCACTGCTATGACTCTTAAAGGATGAGTAAGAGTTTTTGAAACAAACTGGGAGGACAGAGCACCTGAAAATGAGTTTCTCCCCACATTATCTCGCACAGTTCTACGCTTTCCATTGTAACTCAGTGTTAGTGACATATTAACACTAAAATGGCTAGCCAACAAACGAGCTGCAAGGAGGTGAATCACAATCCTTTGCCTTTCCACCTGTGATTCAGTTCATCTGAGGACCTCTGCAGATCTCCTTCCACACAAGGACATATTTTGTGAAGTGACATCTTTGTAGAGCATAAAATCACTCATGCTCTGCTTGGTCCTAACATTTGGTTTTGTTTAATTCCACTGTAATCTTCCAAGCTGAGATTTCTTAGTAATGATCAGACAGTCTGTGCTGCTGCTGCTAAGTCACTTCAGTCGTGTCCCACTCTGCGTGGCCCCATAGATAGCAGCCCACCAAGCTCCCCTGTCCCTGGGATTCTCCAGGCAAGAACACCGGAGTGGGTTGCCATTTCCTTCTCCAATGCAGGAAAGTGAAAAGTGAAAGTGAAGTCGCTCAGTCGTGCCCGACTCTTAGCGACCCCATGGACTGCAGCCCACCAGGCTCCGCTGTCCATGGGATTTTCCAGGCAAGAGTACTGGAGTGGGCTGCCATTGATTAGACAGTCTGTAACAATGTTTAAAGAGACTTGTTGCCTTAAGAGTAGATTTGATTTTATTGATTTTCTTATAATGTCTGTAATTGTTCAGTTTGTTGGAGCTTTTCTCTTTTTTTTTTTATTTCCTAATTGCTTTCTCTCTCACAGAAAAGATTTGTTTGTAGTTGTTGATCTTTTCTTCCATTAAGAATGAATGTTGCGAAAGAGACTTTTGTGAAGAAAAGCAAAACTCCATTACCAAAAGTTTCATTATACCCACTGATATATGTTTCTCTTTCTTAAAAACTACAAAATGTCTTTGTCCTTCACTTCATGAATAACTGGACTCTCTGGAGGAGGGGAAAGAATCTTATGTTCAGTACTTTCCTTACAACATTGTGTTATTAGTGTCTGGGATGTAACATTTTCGCTTGGTTATTTCAACATCTTTGTCCTTCTTAGCACCTCTGCATTAATATCTGCGCTTTAACAAATGAAGAGCCATTCAAGGTCAGTGAGGAGGAGCACCCTAGACATGCATTCATTCAGCAAAGATTCATTGAACACAAACTAAATGCCAAGTAGGTCATCGATTGCTGGGAACAAAGAGAGAACAAAACCCAGGTATCCTAATGCTAAAAGCTGGATGAAACTGCACAAGGGGATCGGGTCTGAAGGGGAAGCAAACTTCAGCCGTGACGTTGTGCAGCATTTAGGTTCAGACCAGGGACTCTAGAATCATGCAAGTTTGAGTTCAAGTCCCAGTTTTGCTATAAGGGAGTGACCTCAGGCAAATACCTAAGCTGTGTGAGTCTCAGTTCTCCTATCTACAATGTACACATACCAGCAACACCTGCCTCAAGATTTTTGTATTAAATAAAATATTGCAGGCAAAGTGCTAATCATATTGTCAGGAACCTAGTAAGTGTTCAGTAAACTTTAGCTCTAGATATATGCTGATTTTGCTACATTTATGTTATAATATTAAAAACATAGAAGGTTCTCAATACGTGTTTGTTGACTAAACAACAGTCAAAATATTCCACCCTCAAGGTAATCAGTTGGTGTAACATTAGATATTCAGTTGCAGGTCTCAACCTAAGCTGGGAAGTGGTAGGTGGGGGAATAAGTGTATAATTTGGGTATTGAAATCCAAATTCTCACATTAACACCAAAATTAAAATACTTTGAATGTATGGGTCCACTTTATATATGAATATTTTTTCAATAAAATGCACTAGAGCCCTATGCCATCCACAGCTGGTTGAATTTATGGATGTGGAATCTCAGATATGGAGGAACCATGGATAAGGGGGCTGGCTATAAGGTATAAGCAGAGTTTCAATAGTACTAAGGGGTAGCACTCTAACCCCTGTGTTATTAAGGTGTCAACCGTATTTCTACTAATAGAGTTAAGATGATAATCAACAGCTGTCTGCAAATCCACTGCTAGTCCACAATTTCAGCTTCTGGTTAAAGAAAATACAGCTTAGGCAATGAATCAAAATATAGTTCTTGGTAATCAAATTACATCTTCCATTATTTAGACCCAGCTTTGGTCCTTGCAACTTACAGTAAAATGAGAAGACCTTTAGCGATGTAATTAATACAAACCACACAGGGTGCTTGTCCACCAGACGTCTCCTCCAGGATGTAAGAAACCCTGAAAAGAAGGATAGCTCCAGGAGAAGGGAGAATCACACAAATTTACACTGAAGACTTCACAGAAAATCATTACTATCTTAAAAATTATCATATGAAGAAATAAGAGTTCTTGAGGGTGGAGAACAGCTGCTTCCAAAAAGCAATCAGTAGTTAATTATTAAGTACCTTTTAGGCATTAGCATTTTCTAAAAGATTATCTGAGAAACTCTGCCCATGAGAGTGACTATCTGAACAGGTATCAAAGAAATGGAATAAACTAGGCTCTTCTGAACTATAAAATCAATTAAATTAGCAAAAAAAAAAAAATGCTGTGTAACATTTACTATATATAGTAAAATATATAAAAAATAAATTCTATATATATAGCAAATGTTACACAGCAATCAGATTTCAACATAAGACACAGAGGAGAGTGGTGAGTAGAATTTCTATGGAAGTCTAGAATAAATTTGTTTAAGGAGATAGTGCTTAAGGCAGATCCTGTCAAAAGTAGCACATCAATTAAGTAGTGACTGTAGTTTACAGAATTCTCCTTTTTGGAAGGTTGATATTTACCATCATCCTATAAATGCCTCCTTATAATCCGTTCATTCCTCATTGGCCCATATCTCCCACCTCTAGTACTTACTGCATAAGGAATGGTTCTTAGACTGTTCAGAGATAAATCTCTGCACTGATGAAGGGTTTTCCTGCTGCCTATTATGTGCCTATCTAGCCTCAGCCAACAATTTATTACCAGCTGAAAAAGGAGGCAACGTGGTAAAGGACTGAATTGTTTTTATGGCCATGTCTATATTTCTTAAAGAGTAAGAACCTTTATAGAAGAAATTCATCCTGGAACCACATGAACCACCACCATTCATTTGGAGTAAAGTCAACTGGTTATAAAATATTGAAAACAGAATCACAAGCTATCAGGGTGTCACTCTTTTTACTACCAGGAGCTATTAAAATCCCCACCCACTTAGTTTTTGCCTTTTACCAACTCAGTTCTGTGAGCCTGCAAGCATGGGTTTTTGAATACCACAGATATTGGTTACAATCAACAGATGACATTAGAATATAGGTCTCTAGCATCATGCTTGTTTAGGGAAAGTCTGACATTTGAATTATCATTGGCCTTGAAGTATGTATCATGATAAGAGAAAACATCAGTTTTAGCCCCAGGTCGATCACTTTGTTACCTTGGACAAATTCTTTTTCCTGTGCCTTATTTTCCTAATGTATATAATAAAAGTTTGGATTAACTGACTTTCAAAAGTCTTTTATTCAGGTTCACTATTAGCTGAATCTGTAATTACCAATCAATACAAACCACTAAGTACCAAGCTGCCTTCTGAATACCGCATCCACGGCGGAGAAAATACACATATTTTAGATATTGCTGTGTACTATATTTAGTGAACATTCTCCAAAACAAAATATATCAATTGTGCAACACCTCTTTGAAAACACAAAGCTTTAACTGTGGTAAAATATGACTTCACAAACAGACATTTAAATTCAATCCAATGAGCAATTAGTAAGGGGTTAATCTCCAACTGCTAGATAAAACAGTCAGATCTTTGGCAAAAATCAACAGATTTTCCTTTCTTCCTGTTCACAGCATCAGTGTTAGGATGCTGTCACTACCCTGAGTCTAAAAGTACAGATTCTAATATGATTAGTGTTGCCAAACACCAGGTAAGCAGACAACTATAAAGCAGATTTGGTGCTAAAAACCCAATAGACAGAGACAATCTTATCAATAGATAAGTATATTTATCCTTTTGAACTGCGGTGCTCAAGAAGACTCTTGAGAGTCCTTTGGACAGCAAGGAGATCAAACCAGTCAATCCTAAAGGAAATCATTCCTGAATATTCACTGGAAGGACCAATGCTAAAGCTGAAACTCCAATATTTTGGCCACCTGATGCGAAGAGCCAGCTCATTGGAAAAGACCCTAATGCTGAGAAAGATTGAAGGCAGGTGGAGAAGGAGACAACATTGGATGAGATGGCTAGATGGCGTCACCAACTCAATGGGCATGAGTTTGAGCAAGCTCTGGGAGATGGTGAAGGACAGGGAAGTCTAGCGTGCTGCAATCCATGGGGTCACAAAGAGTTGAACGCAACTGAGCAACTGAACAACAAAAATGTATCCTTAACAGAGAAAGAAAAGAAAAGGATTGGAAAGGTAAGGTAAAGCAAGTCAAGAATATATCATTTTCCCCCAGGCCTGGCCAGCACCATCCTTGGCCTCTTTGGTTTTCTGAGAGACCCACTCACAAGCACTAGATGATTTTGTTTGGCTCTTGGGCTTTCCAGGTGGCTCCGTGGTAAAGAATCTGAATGAAATGCAGGAGACACAGGTTTGATCCTGGGTCAGAAAGAGGAAATGGCAACCCACTCCAGTATTCTTTCTTAGAAAACCCCATGTACAGCAGATCCCGGTGGGCTGCAATTCATAGGATCACAAAGAGCCAGACATGACTGAGCGACTGAGCAGGCACAAAGAGGACTGTGGTCCAATCTGATCGATATTCTTATAAGACATATGTGGCCCTCTTTCTCTATCTCAGAGAAAGAGGTAGGATGTCCTGAAAAACATCGATCTCTTTGGGGAAGAACAGTTTGCATGCTCACATGACCATGGAATGAATGAATGCTAATTCACTTCAGTCATGTCCAACTCATTGCAACCCTAGAGCCCACCAGGCTCCTCTGTCCACGGGATTCCCCAGGCAACAATACTGGAGTGGGTTGCCATTTCCCTCTCCAGGGGATGTTCTCCACTCAGGGACTGAACCCATGTCTCTTACATCTCCTGCACTGGCAGATGGATTCTTTACCACTAGCCACCTAAAGAGCCCACATGACCATGGGGATGGTCATTAACCTCATTAGGCCCCCCTTTCATAAGTTCAGGAACAAGGATATCATAACAACAATATTTTCTGGTACACTGATGTCTGTAAGAAGGCCTATGAAGACTTTGGATCCTTTAGTCCCATGGCAGAAATAATTTTATCAATTTAAAAATATTGTTTGGGTTTATTAAAGTATAAGCCATATAATTCACCAATTTTAAGTATATGGTTTGATAGATATGGACAAATATCCACAATAGTGAAGCCATCACCACAATCAAGTTTGGAACACTTCTGCTGCTGCTGCTGCTAAGTCGCTTCAGTCGTGTCCAACTCTGTGTGACCCCAGAGACGACAGCCCATCAGGCTCCCCTGTCCCTGGGATTCTCCAGGCAGGAACACTGGAGTGGGTTGCCATTTCCTTCTCCAGTGCATGAAAGTGAAAAGTGAAAGTGAAGTCGCTCAGTCACGTCCAACTCTTCATGACGCCATGGACTGCAGCCCACCAGGCTCCTCTGTCCATGGGATTTTCCAGGCAAGAGTACTGGAGTGGGGTGCCATCGCCTTCTCCGTGGAACACTTCTATGACTCTCCAAATTCCTTTATATCACTTTGTAGACAATATCTACCCTTACCCTCAGAAAACCAAAGATACATTTTCACTAGGATTTTGCCCTTTCTTTTATCACCAACCTTTTCAATATAATCTTATAGTACCTTACTGTTTTGACTCCAGACCTGGCTATCAGACTTACCTTTGTCAATGGAGTTTAAATAAATATATTCGAGATGAGGTTGGAAAAAGTGCTTCTATAGTTCTACTTACTCTCTTGCCTTCTCTTATTTCAATAAATAAGAAGAACTATGAACCTTTTGATGAAAATGAAAGAGGAGAGTGAAAAAGTTGGCTTGAAATTCAACCTTCAGAAAACTAAGATCATGGCATCCAGTCCCATCACCTCATGGCAAATAGATGGGGAAACAATGGAAACAGTGACAGACTTTATTTTAAGGGGCTCCTAAATCACTTCAGATGGTGATAGCAGTCCTGAAATTAAAACACACTTGCTCCTTGAAAGAAAAGTTATGACCAACCTAGACAGCATATTAAAAAGCAGAGACATTACTTTGTCAATAAAGGTCTGTCTAGTCAAGGCTATGGTTTTTCCAGTAGTCATATATGGATGTGAGAGTTGGACTATAAAGAAAGCTGAGTGCAAAAGAATTGATGTTTCTGAACTGTGGTGTTGGAGAAGACTATTGAGAGCCCCTTGGAGTGCAAGGAGATCAAAACAGTCAATCCTAAAGGAAATCAGTTCTGAATATTCATTGGAAGGACTGATGCTGAAGCTGAAACTCCAATACTCTGTTCCCATGATATGAAGAACTGACTCATTTGAAAAGGCCCTGATGCTGGGAAAAACTGAAGGCAGAAGGAGAAGGGGTCGACAGAGGGTGAGATGGTTGGATGGCATCACCAATTCAATGGAGATGAGTTTGAGCAAGCTCTGGGAGTTGGTGATGTACAGGGAAGGCTGGTGTGCTACAGTCCATGGGGTCACAAAGAGTTGGACACAACTGAGCAACTGAACTGATTTCAATAAAAACATGTCTGAGCTAGCCTCCCAGAAATAAAAGACGGGTGGTTCAGAGTCAAGTTGACTCAATCATCCTAGCCAAGTCTATTTATTGCAGCTCGACCCCATCACCTAAAACCTCCAGACATAGGAGCAAGCCGAGTCCCAGTCACACCACCCAGTTGAGCTGCAGCTGACTGTAGGTTCGTGGAAAAGGCTATCTGAGGTACCTAAGCCTGGTCAGAGCAGCTGTAGCTTACAAACACATTTATTGCTCTATGCCACTGAAATTTTACAACTGTTTATTATGCAGCATTGTTCTGGCACTAAAAAGCTGATATGGTAGATTAGAATCAGCCTGTATAAATCCCATTTTGTTCAATCCAAGAATACCAATTAGTTATCTGAAATTTTTCCATAATCTCAAAGCATAAAACATGGCCCTCCTCTTTCTGCAACTGTCTCAGAGAAAAGGGCATGAGCTATCATCATCTCACTGTATATGAATTTTTTCCTCATTTTAATGAGTTTTTCCCATTCCGATGCCTCCTGCAATAATATTTACAGTGTCCTTGAAAACATTATTTATATGTGTGTGGGAGGAGGAGGGAATATGTGGTTGGAGAGAACCAGGATTTGATAATACCAAATAAATTTGGCCTACTGTTACATGCCAGAAGTACTTGTCACCTGCCACATTTTTCTCTGGCTCCAAACTCAGTCCCCCTTCCCTTGTGCTCCACCATGAGAGGAGTCCTGGCAATGAAAATGCAACATTCCTCTTGCGATTCCAATTTCACAGTTGAATAAGGAACAAGCCTGAGCAGACAGTGGCCCAAGAAAGGCATGACAAGCGTGGCAGACCAGGGAGTCTAGTTACTGATCCTGCACCCCTTCTACTTCCCATGACCCTTGCACTCTGTACCGTAACAACAGCAACAAAAATCGAGAGTAGGCTTCAAGTCCTGATGAGGCGCCAGATGCAGTCTTTAACTTCCCTAAATGACTAGATTCCAATCAGGCCGAAACACGGGTTGGCATCTCCCCATTAATCTCTGATTGTGTTTTCTGCTTTAAGGTTTATTTAAAGAATGCATGTTTCCTTCAGGTCTGTGCAACTGGAGGAGACAGGGAAGACAGAACAGTGAAAGTGACATCTGTCGGCTAGCAGTAATTAGGAGAGATGTGTGGAGTTTCAGTGCTCCAAATGGCCCCGTTAAAATGTTGATGAGCAGTGAAATGTCTGATTAATTTTAAGCAGGAATAAATGGGCCAGCCCCATCATAGGATAAAGCTAATGGAGTAGTATACTGAGAAAATTAAACGAACAATGTGTCAGTGCAAGCGAAGAGACAAGCTGGCACAAATAGTCCTTTTCTGGAGCCTGAACATAGCTTCCTCTGCATGACTGCAAAGAAAAGATTTTCTGCAAGTACCACCTGAGCTTCAGAGTAGGTCATGAGCTACGGCATAAATTTGAATATTAGGAGACAAGAAAGGAATGGGCACGTTTGAAAAGGACACAGGAATCAGAACAGAAGAACAGAGCAGCAACATGTGCACTGATTAAGTCTTAGAGAGCAACTCATTTCCCCTCTCTCTTAAGTCAGGAAACCAGAGGCAGAGGGACTCCTGGCTTCTAACAACAAGACTTTAGAATGTGCAAAGGAGCATGAGGTTATGGGGCTGGGGAAGTCTGAAGATGCTTGCTTCAGCTCTGGTTAACCAGAGAAACACTCACATGTCTATTGGGCCAGTAAAACCATTGCAAAGGTCTAAGACGATGCAACTTCTTGACCTGCATACAGGTTTCTCAGAAGACAGGTAAGGTGGTCTGGTGTTCCTGTCTGTTTAATAATTTTACAGTTTGTTTTGACCCACATAGTCAAAGCCTTTAATGTAGTCGATGAAGCACAAGTAGGTATTTTTCTGGAATTCCCTTGCTTTCTCTATGATCCAATGAAAGTTGATAGCTTGATCTCTGGTTCGTCTGCCTTTTCTAAATCCACCTTATACATCTGCAAGTTCTTGGTGCTAGGGAAATCTCTTGAGAGTCCCTTGGAATGCAAGGAGGCCAAACCACTTAATCCTAAAGGAAATCAATCCTGAATATTCATTGGAAGGACTGATGCTTAACTGAGGTTCCAATACTTTGACCACCTGATGTGAAGAACTGACTCACTGGAAAAGACCCTGGTGATGGGAAAGATTGAAGGAAAGAGGAAAAGGAGTGACAAAGGAAGAGATGATTGGATAGCATCACTGACTCAAAGACATGAGTTTGAGAAAACTCTGGAAGACAGTGAAGGACAAGGAAGCCTGGTACACTGTAGTTCATGGGGTGCAAGGAGTTGGACACGACTTAGCGACTGAACGACAACAAGGCTAAACAATAATAAACAACAACAGCAAAACTCAACAAGACCCTGAGGATCACCAGACCCAGATATTGCATCTGGCGTTTCTCTTGCTCTTCAATCTGCAGTGATGATCTCACTTCTGAATTCTCTTTGCATTTTCCACCTGCATCCAGCCTCTCTTCCACATTAATGACCTCGCCTCATACTTCATGAAAAAGAGGAGCTGTTAACCACAAACTCCCACAGGTCTCACTACAGAATCTACAAACATGCCAGTACCTTCATTTTTCCTTTTGTTTTTAACAAGGGGAATCCTTCAACTTCCAATCAGAAGCCTTAGGTCCCCTTCTTCCTTCACTCCTCAGTAATCTCAGTTCTTATATTATTCTCTCTTTATCTCTTAAGTCTCTACCTCTACTTAATCACCCATTCCCATTAGCAAACAAACATGCTCTACTATTTCTTATTTTTTAAAAATAAACTATTCATTTGTTCAGTCTACATTGCCCCCTATGAGGTACTGATTTCTTTCTATTAAGCTTCTTAAAAGTGTATGTGAATGTACACACAAACACCCCACTACTTCAATTACTGTTTAGATAGATAGATGATAAAGACATATGGCTGTGCTTTTCCATTTTCTCTTTTACATTATGGCATTTTCTTCCTTGTTTTAAAGTTACACATTGCTTTGGGAAGGATGCCTATTTTTAAAGCCAAAAAATCCAGATAAAGAAAACACTGCTTGTATCAATTCTCAAGGATGACATTTTAAGTATTATAAACACATGTTAGTTTTGAAGGGCAGAACTGGTCAAGAAAGAAATTGAATTTTCAAATTCTAGAAATGACCTCTATGGAAAACAAAGCTTCTTGTGGTCTGAAAGTGGAGTCTTACTAGGAATCATGGATTAGAGAGACGGAGGACACTATTGAGCAAGTTATCTTCCCACCTGATAGGAAATAGAAGACAAAAGCCAGTCTAGCAGGTTCTGGATACAAGGGAGGGTGAAGCAGTGAAAGATACATGTCCCCACTCTCCATTCGGAGTCAATACCATGGATAGATAAAGCTGTTAAAATAACCATAAAATTTGGGCCAACACAAAATAGAGCTTGTTTTCTCACTTCTTCGGCCATATAGCAGGGAAGATTCAGTTTTCTTTTAAAAAGTACTGATTTCAATAAGATGTTATCAAGGTGTTAGCTAACAAACAGCTGTGGGATAAGCTAAGACAGGGCTTCCCTAGTGAATCAGATGGTAAAGAATCTGCCTGCTATGCAAGAGACCCAAATTTCCTTCCCTGATCAGGAAGATCACCTGGAGAAGGGAATAGCAACCCACTCCAGCATCCTTGCCTGGAGAATTCTATGGACAAAAGAGCCTAGCGGGCTACAGTCCATGGGTTCACAAAGAATTGGACACAACTGAGTGATTAGCACGCGTGCGCGCGCGCACACACACACACACACACACACACAGAAAGAATCAAAGATAATGTCACTAGAGTCTCCCTCATCATCCATGGATATGAATACAGATATGGAAATTCTTACTGACTCAATGGAGGAAGCTAAATGTAGCTCAGTCAATAGTCTAGGGGCCTGTTATGGGACTACCTTGGAGAAATCCTTAGAGAAGCAGTCCCTGGCATGAGACTACTTACAATGGAAGTTGAAGAGTGATAGCTCTGTCCTCACGTGAGATGAAAGGTATTGCCAAGGTTTAGATTATCTGCTATGACGGCCAGAGATGGAGGCAAGAGGAAGGTATACACTCGGACAATGCCATAATAATAAAGACTTTTTGCTTCCTTAGCAGGATGCCTCAATACCGGATGCCATTAGGATGCCAATGATCCTAAGGACTAAAACTTCATCTCCACGGGATTCACCAAGGACCCTCAAGACAGCATAATAAGTTACACATGGATCTTCTGATTCTTGCCCACATTTATCATGAGAGTATATATGCATGCAACTACAGTCAACCGGCAGCTTATCTTGAAGGAAAATAAATCATGGTTGGAAAGTCGAGTCGGAAATGAAATAAGCCTCTCCATTGTGCTCCATTTTCATATAACCAACTGCCAACTCGACATCTTTACTTGTATGTCCCAAAGGCATGTCACACTTAACATAGCCAAATACAAATTCTTCATCTTCCCCGCCTGCTCTGCTCCTACTTCAGATTTCATCTTCTCATTAAATGACAAATGGCATTTTGTGAACCCATCCATTCAAACACTTGGGAGACATTCTTGAAACGCCATTCATAGTCTCATAAATCTCACAAGTGAATCTACTTCCCTCCATCTCTACTGCCACTTTTCTTATCCAAGGCAATACCATCTCTTGTCTGGGCTGCTGGCCTCGGCAATGAACTGAGAGAGTTTTCTTCTATTTAGATTTGGGATTTATGGATATGTATGGTGAAATTTAAAAATATATTTGTTGCTTGCCTCTCTTCAAACCTGCATTAATCAAGAATTGAATGATAAAGATGTATGACGAAGAAATCCAAACTTCTATAAAAAGGGAAGGCATTGAAAAAGTAAGCAGACAGGAGAAAGCCAATTAGCCAGTGTTGGCAGAGAAGAATGCGGACCAGAAATCAGTTGATTCAGCAGTTTTCACTGTAAATCTCCACCACCCAACCCCCCACCTGAAAGGCTCAAGAGTAACAGGTCCCAGCACTGGCATTCTGGTAAATGCTTAGCAAGTGGCTTTCCAGGAAAATGAATCCATCAAACAAACAAACAAAAATACTGATTTATAGTGTTTGCTGATTATCATGAAGCAAATACACTATGGTCAATTTCAAATTACTAATGTAAGGTCACTGGGTGAGATATAAGAAGAAATGTACACTCTGTCAATACAGGTGATCCAATCCCTAAATGATACCCATGGAGCAAGCACAAAAGTTATGAACCATAAAGAAAGCTGAGTGCTGAGGCATTGATGTTTTTTAATTGAGTGCTGGAGAAGAGTCTTGAGAGTCTCTGAATCCAAGGAGATCAAAACAATCAATCCTAATGGAAATCATCCCTGAATACACATTGGAAGGACAGAAGCTGAAGCTCAAGTTACAATACTTTGGCCACGTGATGCAAAGAGCCAACTCATTGAAAAGACCCCGATTCTGGGAAAGATTGAAGGCAGGAGGAAAAGAGGGTGGCAGAGGACGAGATGATTCGATAGCATCATGGACTCAATGGACATGAATCTGCACAAACTCTGGAAGGCAGTAGAGGACAGAGAGCCTGGCGTGCTGTAGTTCATGCAGTTGCAAAGAGCTGGACATGACTTAGTGAATGAACAATAACAATAGCAAATGAATAGCTGCACAAAAAGGAAGTGAAGTCAGTGAAAAATACTCATTCAGCAATACTAATACTGTAAACCAGGGATCCCCAACCTTTTGGCACCAGGGACTGGCTTCATGGAAGGCAATTTTTCCAGGGACTAGGGTAGAGGGAACAGTCTCAAGATGGTTTAAATGCATTACCTATATCACACATTTTACTTTTATTATTACATCTGCTCCACTGCTGCTGGAAACAATGAGTCATTATTTCTGCAACAGGTGATAAAACTGTATCAGGAAGAAAACACTGGGACAGTGGGGATGGACTGTCACCCTCCACAGCTGAAACCTCTGCAACATCTAAACTTGTGAAACAAAGACTATTACTTACAGTAAGAATATTGCTTATAGCTGAAGCAATCGAAGAGATCGACCCTTAAGGGAAAAGAAGTAGGCGAGTAGAGAATTTCTATTTCTCTTTTCTGGAAGTCTTGCAGGCTGGGTATTGTTGGGATTAAGAACATGGTGTCTGGCACCACACTGCTTGGATTTATCATTCTGAGCCCTAGTAGCCACATGACTTAGGTGAGTTAGTTAACCACTCTCATCCTCAGTTTCTTCATCTTTATAGTGAGAAGAGCAAGAGGCCTATTTTGCAAGGGTAATTGTGAGGATTAAATGAGGTAATATTGTAAAATACTAAGAACAAGATTTGGCTCATAATAAATAATAAATATTAACTTTTATAATTACTATTTGCCTTTTTAAAATTCTGTAACCAAGTTATTCTGATGAATATTAAAGACTAAGTTAAAAGAATAATAAACATGATGAGTTATAAAAGACTCATAATGAAGTAGAGCCTTTATTCAAAGTTTATGTTTGGCAGTATCTCATATGAGATTGAGGGTTTGGAAATATATATATATATATATATATATATATATATAGTGTGTGTGTGTGTGTGTGTGTGTGTGTTTGCATGAGAAAACTTGTAAACATGAAAAGTTTTATTTCTTTGTCTTATGAAGACAATTTGTAAATAAACTTGGTAAGTAAACCAAGGTATCTTTCCAGGGTAAAAATTAAGATCCTCAGCTATTCTCCCCAACGTTGAAAGTCACTAAAACTTATCCAGATGTATTGGCTTGGTCATGATGTAGACTCAGAGACACAGAAGGGCCCATCAGTCTCTTAGTACAAAATCAGTATGAACAAAGAATATGGCGCTACAGACAGATCAGTATTAAAACCCAGAAGATAAAGGTAGTCTGGCTTCATGAGGACTCAAGACACCAGAACCTGTTCTGAGGCAGCCATCCTAGTCATCAGCCTTTTGACTCCAGGAATGGTCATGTTAGTTCATAATATCAGGTCTACCATTGAGAAGCCAACATAATTTTGGAATGGGGCTCATTTGGCCCAGTGGGACAAGATGAGGACTTTCTCTTGTGTTTTAAATTACCAATGAGGCTTGTGCAGTATTAAAAGTGGGTGGACAAGGAGGCTCAGGGTTTTTCTCCAGACATGACAGGTGACAAAAGTGAGAAGAAGCACGTTTACTGTTGCTATGTGCAGGCTTCTTATCTAGTTTTCTTTACCCAGTTTTCTTACCCAATGCAGGCTTCTTACCCAGAAATAAGGATGGCACATTATTCTTGAGGTACCGACTTCACATCATAGCTGTAAAGTTCTCTAGCCTCATGATTATTCAGAGATGGAGGAGCAATAATGGCTTTTGCACATGAATGAGCCTCTGAAAGGTTCTTTGGGTAGGGGTTAGTTACTCAGTCATGTCAGACTCTTTGCAACCGGATGGACTGTAGCCCACCAGGATCCTTTGTCCATGGAATTCTCCAGGCAAGAGTACTGGAGTAGATTGCCATTCCCTTTAGAATCCACAGAAAGAAACTAAACTTTATGTTAACTGACTGTGTGGGTTTCAAGTTTTGTGTTTGAGATGCTACTCTGAGATAGTATTCTTATTGCAAATTTTAGGGAACACCCTGGTTCTGTATACTTCCCTGATATGAAAAAAACAAGTCAGTTGGCTTTTGAATGTATCCTAGTCCCTGCCTGGTTGAGATATGTAGAGAAGAGAAGCTAGAGCTGTACACAATTGACCCGTGAACAACACAGAGATTAGGCGTGCCAACCCTCCTTGCAGAGGAAATCCTCATGAAACGTTATAGTCAGCCCTTTATACCTGCAGTGCCACATCTGACAATTCAGCCAACCACGGGTCCGGTAGGACTGTAACAGGCATTTAGTGAGAAAAAAAAAAAAAGCTTATATAAATGAATGCAAACAGTTCAAATCTGTGTTGTTCAAGGATCAACTGTATTCATATTTTCAGTGTTTTTTACCTGGCTTTGAACTAGGGCATCTAAGCTTAGGGATTCCATTTCCCCATTTAGAAAGAAACATAATGAATGGTTACCCCTTTCCATCTCACAAGAACCCTGAAAGAACCAAGGACTACATTAAACAGCATGAATAAGTATAATTTTCCAATTACTTACTAGAAAATACCATGCTAAGTATTTATTAATAACATATATTATTCCACTTCACTTTTTACCAAAAAAAAAAAAAAAAAATCTGTGAAAGAGGCAACATTATCCCCAGGTCACAGAGAGGAGAACCAAGGCTCTGAGAAGTTGTGTAATGTCTCCAGAGATCCAATTACCACATAAAGCCATCATTACTATTTATCTTTCAAATTTCAAAACATGCTTTTGCTTAGGATCCTCTGATTTTCCTGGATCCCACCCATTAAAGATTAGTTGTAGGTATTTCCTCTGTGAAATGTCAATGTCTGAGGTTATTAGAAATCATGTTATTTTAAGTATGTGAGATTAAATATTTAATCCCTAAATTTGGAAATTAGATATGAGAAAAATATTTATCCAAAGATCACTATCCTCACAATTACTTTTATGGACTTTTCTTCATATGCACTTAGTTATATGGTTATAATCACTATGTACATGCAATAACTTTGCTTAGTAGTCATATTATATGTTCTAAAAAATGACTTCATAATGTTGCTTTGGATTGGCACTCTAGAGTGTTTTAGTCAACCCCATGATAAAAGGTATTTTTCTATTTCAAACTACTTACTGAAACAACTTGAAACAAATAATTCTGTACTGAACATTGTCTTATGTATATATTTTAAATACATTTTTAATTATAGGCTTGACATGCTAACTATTTTCAATTCATTACGATGCAAAAATGAATACACAGTTCACAAAATGTTCATTTTCTCACCAACACAGACAAACACTCCTTTTAAATAACTCTGCATTTATATAGTAATATCTACTATTATAAGGTCTTGATTCTAGTTTCATAGTGTCAGGTTCTATGCCAGGAATTAGAGCATATATTCCATTTGGCTATATGGATAACCCTATTTCACCAATTCCATACAGGAAATTATCCTCAGGGTTTCCCAAATCATGAATTACCATGAAAATCATAGAAAGAAACGGGATATGATTTGAGAAGCATGACTTTTAGGCTTACCATCTTATCTCCTTTATCTACCCAAAGTTTAATGAGCCACTAGGCCCATGGATTGGTATTTATATCCACGGCTTGTGACACACACCAGGAACTTTGAAGTGTGTGCTGTGAATAGATCAATTTCCATGTCCTGTCTTCACATCTTTGTTTCCAGCTATTCGGTTAGGGACCCTGGGCAAGTGTGCTAGAAACTGTGTTAGCCCTATCATGCGGTGACAAGCAGTGCCATGAGTAACAAACGAGCCCATTACTGCTCTACAGGAGAGGAGACAGGTCAATCCTTTGCTAAATCCCTGTGCACTGTGTCCTCTTCCTTGTTCCAATTACCCAGGAAGTGATGGCACTTTCTCATCTACAGCCTTTCGAAACTTGCTGACATGTATTTAGGACACTGCTGGGACTGTAAGTCTTAACCAAACTGTCCTCAGTAATTCTCATGAAAAATAAGATCCAATACTTTCTCAACTCAGACCACACTCACTTACAAACCAGAGGAAGAACTAAGACAGGCAGAAAGAGAAAGATTACTTTCCAACCAAAATATTTATTTAAATCCAGAAATACAATAATTGCTGAAAAACTGGCCATATAATATTGTCATTAACTAACATCCTGATTTTCCTAAAGAGGAAGCTAATTCCCTCGAAAATGCAGCAAGTTGCCTAAGCTAGTTCGTGGCACAATCCTGAAGGAAAATATGCCCTGAAACTTCGGGTTTTTTTTTTTTTTCCATCATTAGCAATTTAGATTCCCTTAGCTTTTAGAGTAGCTTCTTATTCATTCAAAAAATAACTTTTGAGTGTCTTCCATAAAATTACTACTCTGGCACTAGGGATTCAGCCAAGGTTGAAATGTAGTGATGCTGGGAATACAGAATCAAAAGTCACATTCTGACAAGGAGACAGGTTTGTAGACTGATAATTTAAGTGTAACGTGATGAGCAGAATCCAAACAAATAGAACTGGAAGCAGTGTGCTACCAAAAGTCTGCCTGAGGGACTCAGGGGGAACTTCCCAAAAGAGGTGTCCTCCTTTCAGGAGGAACAGGTTACAAGGAATGACATGTAGAAGAGCATAGGAGGCAGACAAAGGTTACACATATAGGACAGGATACTTGAGAAGCAACACAGAGTTTGCCCCATTTCTTGACTTTGGTGACACGCTTGGTTTCCCAGGTGGCACAGTGGAAAAGAGTCCGCCTACCGATGTAGGAGAAGCCAGAAACGTGGGTTTGATCATGGGGTCGGGAAGATCCCCTGGAGAAGGGAATGGCAACCCACTCCAGTACTCTTGCCTGGAAAATGCCATGGACAGAGGAGTCTGGTGGGCTATTGTCTATGGGGTCAAAAAGAGTTGGACGTGACTGAGCACACACTCATGCATAGCTTATTTAAAACTGCTTTATTTTCGTCTTCCACGTCACCTTGGGAGTGCCTCTTTCTCTGCTTCATGTTTGGGGTTCCTAAGGGTCCTGTCCTCCGCACTCTGTTCTTCCTTTCTCTACTCACTCTGCCTTAGATCCCACTAAGACATATATTCCTCCCATGTTTCTCCCAGATCTTTCTCTCTTGAGCTCCAAATCAACAAATTATAACTGTACAAACACTTAAGTGTTTGAAAGTATTTTCAGTGTTTTGTATTCAAATTCTATGTTCCTACCCTGTGTTATCTCAGTAAATGGCACCATCACCAAGTTACCTGAATATCACTCCTGACTGTTCTGTCTCCTTTATTCCTCACATTCAATCCATCACCAAATCAGACTAAAGGTAACTTCCCCGAGTTCCCCAACAGCCCTTTTACCACCCTGTCCAAACTTTTCTTTTTGCATCGTATTATTCATTATATTTTGCCTTTAAGAAGTTTCAAATGTCTACAGACTGATTTCTCCCCAATTTCCAGGCCACCAATGGTTTGTTTAGAATAGTTTGATATATAATAAGCTCACATAAAATCACATGGGGATAGTTCAGATGGGATAGTCATTTATTTTCCATGGCAACTGACATAAAAGCACAGAAAAATGTCACTGTGACTGAAGACTGGAGAAAAAAGTTGTGATAGATAGATTAGAGAGAGAAAAAGGGAGATATTGCCAGGGTCAGAAAAATAGAGATTAGTTTTAAATATTAATTCAAAGCTGAGGATAAATGTTCTAGATTATAGGCAGTGATTTGTGATTTACTTCTCACATAGACAAACCTATGTTAGATAACTCCCTGATGAGTAGCAGCAAGAATTGATTTAATGTTGTTACATTTATTACTTATTCTATAAGCTTTTATTTACACACTCAGTGACAGGCACTAGGCTAAACATACAGTCAATATAAGAGATATGTCTCTAGCTTTCAAGCTTCCAAATTAGAAGGCATCACTAGGCCACAGAAAAGCAGCAGAAAATCCTATCACTTTATGACATAGTTCAAGAGAGACAGTAAAATAATGCAAGGGATTTAGAAGAGTCTTCTCCTTGGTATGCATAATTCCTAGTCCTCAGAACGTCCTACAATTGCTCAACATTACCTATTGTGATTGTGTTTAAATCAAGGAAAAGTCATAGAAGGCTTGACTCTGTGTGTTTCAGTGTGTATGCTACATTTTCCAAATTATTTCTAACAAGTATAACGCCATCCAGCTCAATGGAGATGAGTTTGAGCAAATTCCAGGAGATAGTGAAAGACAGGGAAGCCTGGAATGCTGCGGTCCATGGAGTCTCAAAGTGTGGGACATGACTTAGCAAATGAACAAAAATAATCATTTAGTTAATTCTTATTATGTACCAGACCAGTGTTAAGAATTCTGTATACTCTATGTATCTACTATGTGTAATATCTTCCTTCTCTTACATTGTTTATTCAGACACACATTCTCTAGGATTTTAGTTGGCCATAATTTCTGGGTAAATGTATCAACAGAGGGTTAGTGGGATGAACTCCAGCCCCAGCTACTGAAGTTGGTCCTGAGGTGTAACTAACATTCACTATCTTCTACACCACCCAGAGATACCCCTCCTCTCTGCTGGTAATTTGCCTGAATCATAGACCGAGAACCTCAACCCTCAGGGATCGGAACACCTGTTTTATCACACTCTTATCAGACAAGTGTTGCTGTACTTGCCATTTACAGCTAAACTTGGCATGATAGTGCCTAAAGTATGTCAGATATCTGCCCCCTGCTCCCATGACATAACAGCAGCCTTATTGCCTCAGGCTGATCAGGGTCAATCATTTCTTCAAATGCAGTAGCTCTGCTCTGTACTGCCTTATCTATTGACATGGGAAGCCCAAAGTGACCAGACCACAGCCATAACTAAAGCTGTAGTGAGACTCTCAGAGAGTTTTCTGTTGGAAGCATCTCTTCACTAGAAATAGGTACTCTAGACCCATAGAGCCTGAAGTTATACAAATGGAGAAACAAATCCCCCCAGTGAGTCACTGGGAGTGATAATAAATAGGACATTCCTACTTTCATATCTTGGTTCCCAGACTCAGTATTCTACCTCTTGTGGACACCCCTACACAATGGCTGTTGGCTTAAGGAGATATATTACATACTGAACGATAGCGCCTCATAGACACACGGTGCTCTTTCCAAGCTGGCATCACAACTGTACCCTCATGCCACTGCTCCATGAAGCCAATATTAATAATATTATGGTGTGGGGTGACAAGGGTCCAGTGGTTCTGTATTAATGGTCATATGCCTAATGTTGTACTTTCACTGCCATAGAGGAGGTCCCTTAGTTCAACTAGAAGTCATACAGAATCCAAGTTGGAATGCTCTTAGACAGTGATGTTGACTAAGCACTATAGCCAGAAAAGGCAAACCATCCCTGGAATATGTTTCAGCTCAAATCTGGGTGAATTGCTACCTTTTCCAGAATGATAAGGGGTCTAATGCAATTAATTTTACACAAATATACCAGAGAAGGTAACTTATTGAAGACAGTGTTGAGCTCTGTTATTGGAAGGTAACGCTGACATTCAGCAATGGCAGTAGCTAGAGGAGCCTTTGGTAGGCTGCAGTCCATGGGGTCACTAAGAGTCGGACACGACTGAGCAACTTCCCTTTCACTTTTCACTTTCATGCATTGGAGAAGGAAATGGCAACCCACTCCAGTGTTCTTGCCTGGAGAATCCCAGGGACAGGGGACCTGGTGGGCTGCCATCTATGGGGTCGCACAGAATCGGACACGACTGAAGTGACTTAGCAGCAGCAGCAGCAGAGGAGCCTTGGTAAGAGGAAGCTCAGGCTAACAGCCATGCATACCCTCCATCACTGTAACTGTAACTTTTTCTTTTAGTCCACTGTTCAATTAACAGTGACTGACGACAAAGAATGGGTAACATTTACTGGTCAAGTCATCCTATATAGCCATTTGTTCAAGTTCTTCTCCAATAGATACTCTGTGGTAAGTGTTAGTATATGATACAAAAATCCCCATACTTCATATTTATTCCCATAAATTCATCAACATGACTCTCCCCCAGGCCTTCCTGTTATGGATCTTCCAATAATTTTCTCCTTTAAGCTCCTAACCAACCAGTAAAGCAATTCATCACTGCATATGAATTTGTACAACTCAAACGACTTCGTTTTCACACAAAATAGATGACAAATAAAATCAGTTAAAGCCCGTCCACTCCTTCCCACTTGGACAATTTCAACTCACCACTATTTTAGAAGGCCACTCATGAGTAGGACTGTCCTGAAACCACCTTCTGTTTTTAGTTTCTATCAATATATTGGAAAAGGTCAACTTTCATTCCAATTCCAAAGAAGGCCAATGCCAAAGAGCGCTCAAACTACCACACACTGCACTCATTTCACATGCTAGCAAGGTAAACTCAAAATCCTTCCAGCCAGGCTTCAATAGTACATGAACCGAGAACTTCCAGAGGTACAAGCTGGATTTATAAAAGGTAGAGCAACAAGAGATCAAGTTGCCAACGACTGGTGGATCATAGAAAAAGCAAGAGAGTTCCAGAAGAACATCTGCTTCTGCTTCACTGACTACACTAAAGCCTTTGACTGTGTGGATCACAACAAACTGTGGAAAATTCTTAGAGATGGGAATACCGGACCACCTTACCTGCCTCCTGAGAAATCTGTATGCAGGTCAAGAAGCAACAGTTATGGAAAAGGCATGGAACCACAGACTAGATGCAAATTGGAAAGGAGTACATCAAAGCTGTATGCTGTCACCCTGCTTGTTTAACTGATATACAGAGTACGTCATGCAAAATGCTAGGCTGGATAAAGTGCAAGCTAGAATAAAGATTGCCAGGAGAAATACCAATAACTTCAGATATGCAGAGGACACCACCCTTATGACAGAAAGCAAAGAACTAAAGAACCTCTTGATAAAAGTGAAAGAGAAGAGTGAAAAAAACTGGCTTAAAGCTCAATATTCAAAAAATTAAGATCATGGCATCCAATCCCATCACTTCATGGCAAATAGATGGGGAAACAATGGAAACAGTGAGAGTGCTTATTATTTTGGGCGCCAAAATCACTGTAAATGATGACTATAGCCATGAAATTAAAAGAAGCTTGCTCCTTGGAAGAAAAGCTACAATAAACCTAGACAGCATATTAAAAAGCAGATACATTACTTTTCTGACAAAGGTCCTTCTAGTCAAAGCTATGGTTTTCCAGTAGTCATGTACGGATGTGATAGTTGGACTGTAAAGAAGGCTGAGCACCAAAGAATTGATGCTTTTTTGAACTGTAATGTTGGAGAAGACTCCTGAGAGTCCCATGGACTGCAAAAAGATCAAACCAGTCAACCCCGGAGGAGATTAACCCTGAATATACATTGGAAGGTCTGAGCCTGAAGCTGAAGTTTCAATACTTTGACCATCTTAAGCAAAGAGCCAACTAATTGGAAAAGACCCTGATGTTGGAAAGATCGAGGCAGGGGGAGAAGGGGAAAACAGAGGGCGAGATGGTTGGATGGCATCACTGACTCAGTGGACGTGAGTTTGAACAAACTTCAGGAGACGGTGAACGACAGGGAAACCTGGAGTGCTGTAGTCCACGGGGTTGCAGAGTCGGACACGAGTGACTGAACAACAATGTATTAGAACTGACTTCTGCATAAACCAAGTGCAGTTTTTCTCTTATCAGCTGATCATAAGGAATTTTCCATGAGGCCACAGGTGTGAACTGAGGGAGCATCATCAGTGCAACAATATGAGTGATGTGGAGGCCAGGGCTACTTATTCACACGGTTAATCTGTGACTTCCGAAGCTAATCCCAGAATTACTATACCATCTTGCAGTGGACTGCTGCTGGGCACGCTAAACTAAGACTTGGTGGGTTTAACCATTTACCCACATGTAGTTCTGTGATGAATACCGCTGGCTGTACACTCACTGGATACCCCACGGTCACATAACCAGTTTCTACCAGGGCCCAGTATCATTCTTGAAGCTACTTTTTGAATAATGTATAGTTTTTCTGCAGATGGCATGGCCTTCCTCCAGAATCTTAGGGGCCTGTACTGTAACTTTCCTACTGGGGCTTGGCAGAGACACCACATGGCATCTTTGTTCCATACAAATACCTTAGTGACATGAGATCAGCCAAGCCATATGGCTCAAGTGGCAAAGCAACAGCCTGGATCTGTGACAAAGGATTTTCTTGCTCTGAGCCTTACTCAAAATAAGTAGCCTTTGACATCACCCAATAAATGGATGAAAGCAGTATTCACATTTGCAGAAAGCATGCTCTTCTAAAACCTCAAGAATCTTAGTCATCAGCTCAGACTGCCCTCCAAGTTTCAGAAGATTATAAGATTCAGAAGATTTCCTGTACCAGTTCCTCACAGGTGAAAACCTAAGCGATTTCACAGCTGCAATACCAAGCCAAGAATCATTAATACTTTACCACCAATAATAGGGTCCTCACTGGCATTCAGCCAGCAGATAACCCAACTCGGAATCCCATTCTTTACATCCAGCTTTCTAAGATCACTTGTGGTCTTCTGTCAAATTCCCTAAAAGCAGAGTCGGAGACAGGATTTTTGTACCAGTGATTCATTGAGAGAATTTCTCAAAAGAAAATTATAAAAAGATCATCAGAAAGCAGGACAGAGGAGAACAAAAAGCTAAGCAAAGATCTGATTTTGCTGAAATACAATCATTAGATTGATATCTCAGAGAAGTGAAGTGAAGTGAAGTGAAGTTGCTCAGTCGTGTCCGACTCTTTGCGACCCATAGACTAGCCTCCAGACTCCTCTGTCTATGGGATTTTCCAGGCAATAGTACTGGAGTGGATTGCCATTTCCTTCTCCAGGGGATCTTCCCAACCCAGGGATCGAACCCAGGTCTTCTGCATTGTAGGCAGACGCTTTACCATCTAAGCCACCAGGGAAGTCAATATCTCAGAGAACTCTAGAACATATAGAGACCTACAGAGTTGTCCCATTTTAAGGAAGGTGGTCAGACTTTTGAATCTCCATATTTGTCAGGCATTGGCAAACAACCATTCTCGGAGGGCACAATCTCCCAAACATTTGCATGTGAAGAGGCTCATGTCATCCAAGGAAAATCTTTAGGAAATCAAAGTAAGTGTGGGATGGATGCACCAGTGTGATAAAGGTTATCTAGAGGGGCCACCAAAAGAGTTTATTGCAGAAAACATGACTTCCAAGATACCTATCACTGTACTCTACCCAGAAGTCAAGGAATCAACTCTCCTGCTGGCTTCTTGCCTAGACTGACCCAGGTGACCCTCACCATCTTCCCAAACATCACTCGTTGTCTGTTGTTGGGTACTGCCTGGTGTCAACCATCTTCAGCACCTGTTACAATCAGAGCGCATGTCTCCTCAGCCAGTATGGTGTACAAATGTGAGCCACAGGAGGTAACACAAGCAATTTTACTTGTAGCCCTCTCCCTTTCAAACGTACTCAGTGGTGAGACTTTTTCAATTGTTTCTGACTTTAAACTTAGGTTAACTCAATGGTTTTTCTCACTCTTTTGGAGAAGACTAGAAATTAAAATATCTAACTCAATAGTGAAACTCACAAACTTGCTCTAAAGTTCAAGACCCTCCCCTTCCTTGGCCTAGCTCCCTAAATCTTGGGAACAAAAATGTGGTTGGTTTCTCTTCCCAGGTTGATGCTGAGGATGGAGAAGAGGTAAGAAGATGAAGCAGAAGTATTCTTATTGGCTGGCTCTCTTATGGGTCTCTTTGTACTCGCTAGGCTGAATGTATACAAGAAAGCTGACTTTCCTCTGGGAGGCACTTTCATAGATTTTTCAAAAACACATCATTCACTACTGAAATGCTCTTGTCTGCAGTTTTCTTGATCTTGACAAATAAATCTTGTTTCAGCTAGTCACTTACTCCTTTGTCAGTTCCTAGGAATCTGGTGATAACATCAGTTTCTGTTGCCTTAAGAATGTTCAGCCTTCTAGATAGCTCTGTGCTCAAGTCACTCAGTTGTGTCCGACTGTTTGTGGCCTCTTGGACTGTAGCCCACCAGACATCTCTTGCCCATGGAATTTTCCAGGCAAGAATAGTGGGGTGGGTTGCCATTTCCTTCTCCAGGGAAACTTCCTGACCCAGAGATCAAGCCCACGTCTCATGCATTGCAGATGGATTATTTACCATCTGAGCTACCAGGGAAGCTCCTATATAGCTCTGCTGCTGCTGCTGCTGCTAAGTTACTTCAGTCATGTCCAACTCTGTGTGACCCCATAGATGGCAGCCCACCAGGCTCGGCCATCCCTGGGATTCTCCAGGCAAGAGCACTGGAGTGGGTCATCATTTCCTTCTCCAATGCATGAAAATGAAAAATGAAAGTGAAGTCACTCAGCCATGTCAGACTCTTAGCGACCCCATGGACTGCAGCCTACCAGGCTCCTCTGTCCATGGGATTCTCCAGGCAAGAGTACTGGAGTGGGGTGCCATTGCCTTTTCCGTATATAGCTCTAATGTGAACCAAATTCCAGCTCTCTCCCCTACATCTGGCCCATGGGAAACAGTCTCTCATTCTTTTCCCCAAACCCTGGGAATGTAAGATATCTCTATGCTACAATACCACTCCTTTGCTTCACCTCAAATCAAGTGACTGATCAGACTCTTGCTATTTAAATTTCTCAAGCCCATTTAAGAAGCAGGCACGCTGTTCTCCAAACTAAAGAGGACACCTACTGATGACTGAAATCAGTCATTAGGTTTGAGGTGCATCTTCCCCATCTCAGCTGGTTTGAGTGGTGAGATTCACAACACACCAGAAGTTTTCTTCAGTTTTATATTTACGAAGTTAATCTCCATTTTCATCATTTCTGACGGGTTTTATAAATTTTAATATAGGTAAGTGGTACAAGAGTTTTACAATCAGTTATTTTTTTATTAAATCTTTTAAACGTACATCTGCTCTCTGCCTTTCACTTTGAATATGGCATCCTCTGTATCTCAGCATTTGTATAACACTTTCACTTTAACATAGTGTCACATCCAGTTTTTAGTTCTAGGTCTGACCTCTTCAGCTCTCTCTCAAAATTGATATTCTAAAATCATGCTTTTTCCCTAGTTCTCTACAAAGGATTTTCATCTAATCATTTTACCTCTCTTAAGTTAGTTAGTTAGTTAAGTCGCTCAGTCGTGTCCGACTCTGTGCGACCCCGTGGACTGTAGCCCACCAGGCTTCTCCGTCCATGGGATTCTCCAGGCAAGAGTACTGGAGTGGATTGCCATTTCCTTAAACCTAATCCTAAATAGACTTTTTAAATAACCAGCTATATTCAGAAGACAATGTATTTGCCCACATTTTGTCCAAAGTGATCTAAGATTAATATCAAGCTCTGGCATTTATTTGTTATACTATCTGAGGTCAGCTACTTAGCCTCACTGACCCTCATCTGTAAGATATTTGCCAGTTATAAAATACAAGGTGTCGACAAACATTAGTGTCCTTTCATAATTTTACCCACAGTTTTCCTTCAGGTTGTTTTGCCACAAAAATTCCAGTCAAATCCTAGCATCTTTTTCCTTGCCATCTCCCACACAGCAACTGGAAATCAATACCCTATTTTGGGGCTAGTATCACCAAGACAGGGGAGGAACAGACTTCAGTTTCCATACTGTCACAAAGATCAACCATATGACACTGATCTACAAACACAAGCAGCTCCAACAGAATTCAGGAGCCCATTTAATAAACTTCTGAAACACACTGGGACCAAAAAAAAAAAAAATCCTTAGGATAACTGCACAAAACCTGAAGAAAGAATGGCTTCATGTCGCCTGCATCATCTCATCTCCCACGTAGCACTTCTCAGTGCCAAGAGGAAACTGTCCAGGTACAAAGAGCGCCCATCACTGGAAAGAGAGAAAGGAGCATGGGATTGGCTTCCTTGGTCTTCAGGGCACTGAGCAAGAACCCACTTTAGATTCATCCCACCCAGAGATCAGCAAAGCTGAGGTGTACAGAGATTAAGAAGCAGGAAGAAGGGCAAGGGCAACTAGTCTCAGCCACTAGAGATAATATGAATGGGAGCAATCATACTTCCCAGTGACTTATCAAGAAAAAAAGAGAGGACTCAAATAAATACAATTCCAAATGAAAGAGGAGACATTGAATCTGATACCAAAGAAACACAAAGATTTATAACAGACTACCACAAGGAATGATACCCAAGACAAAGTGTACAAACTAGAAGAAAGGGATAAATTCCTAGAAACATATAAACTATCAAGACTGAGTCATGAATATATAGAAAATCTGAAGAGACTGATAACAGTTTGGGAGATTGAATCAGTAATCAGAAACTTCCCAACAAAGAAAAGCCCCAGATAATATGACTTCACTGGTAAACTATACCAAACAGCTAAAGAATGAATGCCACTCATTTTCAAGCACTTCCCAAAAAATTAAAAAGGAGGAGGAGGAGAAAACACTCCCAACTTATTTATGAGGGCAGTATTACCCTGATTCCAAAGTCAGATAAAGATACTACAAGAAACAAAACTATAAATCAATATCCTTGATGAATAGAGATGTGAAAATCCTCAATAAAATATTAGCAAAACAAATTCAATAGAACATTAAAAGGATTATTCACCATGATCAATGGGGATTTTTTTTTCAGAGCAATCATTTGGAAGAACAAAGCTGTAAGCATATTTTCTGATTTCAAACTAGATTACAAAGCTATAGTAATAAAAACAGTATGGTACTGGCATAAAACCATACATATATGGAATAGAATTTAGAGCACAGAAGTGAACCTACACATATATTGTCAATTAATGTTTGACAAAGGAGTCAAAAACACACAGTGGGGAAAGATTGATCCTTTATTAAATGATGTTGGGAAAATTGAATCCTCACATGGAAAAGCATGAAACTGGATCCCTAACTCACACATACACACAAAATTTAAACAGAAATGGATTAAATAATAAATGTAAGACCTGAAACTTTAAATCTCCTGGAAGAAAACATAGAAGAAAATCTCCTTGACATCAATCTTAGCAATGATTTTTGGAATATGATACTAAAAGCACAAGTAACAAAAGCAAAAACAAACAAGTGGGATTATATCAAATTTTAGAAGTTGTACACTGACAAAAATCAACAAAATGAAAAGGTAACCTATGGTTTGAGAGAAAACATTTGCAAACTAGGTATTCTGTAAGAGGTTAACATCCAAAGTACATAAGGAATTCGTACAACTCAATAGTAAAACACACACATAATAATTTAACTGATAAAACAAGAAAGCAAGCTGAATAGACATTTTCAAAAATGTCTTACAAATAGCCGAGAAGTATAAGAAAAGATGCTCTACATTTCTAATCACCAAGGAAATACACATCAAAACCACAGATATATCACTTCTCACCTGTTAGAATGGCTATTATTGAAAAGGCAAAAGATTAAAAAATGCTGGAGAGATCATGGAGAAAAGGGAATCCTTGTGCACTGTTGGTAGAAATGTAACTTGACAGAGCTACTATGGAAAACATTATGGAGGGTCCTCAAACAATTAAAAATGAAACTATCGTATGATGCAGCAATCCCACTTCTGCGTATATGTCCAAAGAAAATGAAACCACTCTCTCAATGAGACATCTGCACTCTCATGCTTATGGCAGCATTGCTGACTACAGCTGAGAAATGGAAACAACCTAAGCGTCCGTCAATGGATGAACAGATATTGCAAATGCTATATATATACGATGGAAAATTAGCGTCTGTCAATGGATGAACAGATATTGCAAATGCTATATATATACGATGGAAAATTACTTGACCATGAGAAAGTAGGAAATCCTGCCATCTGGCACAACATGGATGGACCATGAGAGCTATATTTACTGAAATAATTCAGACAGAGAAGACAAATACCATACAATCTCAAGGATGTTTAGAATCTAAAAAAGCCAAACACATAGAAACAGAGAGTGAATTGGTGGTTGTCAGGGTCTTGGAAGTGAGGAAAAGGGGAAATGTTGATTAAAGGGTTCCAACTTCCAGATATAAGAGGAATGAATAAGTTTTGGGGTAGCAATGTACAGCATGGTGACTAGACTGAACAATACTGTATTACATACCTGAAAGCTGCTATGAGAGTAGATAGTCAATATTCTCATGATAACAATAACAACAACAAAGGTAATGATGAGAGCAAACAGACCTGCATACAGATTTCTCAGGAGGCAGGCAAGGTGGTCTGGTATGCAGGAGGTCAAGAAGCAACAATTAGAGCTGGACATGGAACAACAGACTGGTTCCAAATCAGGAAAGGAGTACATCAAGGCTGTATATTGTCACCCTGCTTATTTAACTTATATGAAGAGTACATCATGAGAAATGCTGGGCTGGATGAAGCACAAGCTGGAATCAAGATTGCTGGGAAAAAGATCAGTAACCTTAGATATGTAGTAGACATCACCCTTATGGCAGAAAGTGGAGAAGAACTAAAGAGCCTCTTGATGAAAGTGAGAGTGAAAAAGTTGGCTTAACACTCAGCATTCAGAAAACTAAGATCATGGGGTCTGGTCCCATCACTTCATGGCAAATAGATGGGGAAGCAATGGAAACAGTGACAGACTTTATTTCTGGGGGCTCCAGCATCACTGTAGATGGTGACTGTCATGATGAAATTAAAATATGCTTGCTCCTTGGAAGAAAATCTATGACCAATGTAGACAACATATTAAAAAGCAGAGACATTATTTTGCTGGCAAAGGTCCGTCTAGTCAAAGCTATGGTTTCTCCAGTAGTCATGTATGGATGTGAGAATTAGACTATAAAGAAAGCTGAGTACTGAAGAACTGATGCTTTTAAACTGTGGTGTTGAAGAAGACTCTTAAAAGCCCCTTGGACTCAAGGAGGTCTAACGAGTTAATCCTAAAGGAAATCAGTCCTGAATATTCATTGGAAGGACCGATGCTGAAGCTGAAGCTCCAATACTTTGGCCACCTGATGCAAAGAACTGACTCCTTGGAAAAGACCCTGATGCTGGGAAAGATTGAAGGCAGAAAGAGAAGGGGATGACAGAGGATGAGATGGTTGGATGGCAACACTGACTAGATGGACATGGGTTTCAACAAGCTCTGGAAGTTGGTGATGGACAGAGAAGCCTGGTGTGCTACAATCCATGAGGTTGCAAAGAGTCAGACACAACTGAGCGACTGAACTGACTGAATTATGAGAGCGGAAGGCTGCGCAAATAATCCTGCTGCTGTAAACATTTCACAATACATAGATGTATCAAATCAACACATTGTACACCTTAAATATTACATGTTAATTATATTTCAATAAAGCTGGAAGGGAAAAAAACTGTCATATTTTCAAGGATAGGGTTATAGCCCTAGGATTTGAAACTACATGCAAAAACCTCTGAATCTTGGGTGAATGAATGATTGTCTGCATGTGTACATACTCAAGTCACTAAGTTGGGCTGTCTCTTTGCCACTCCATTGGCTCTAGACCACCAGGCTCCTCTGTCCATGGGATTCTTCAGGCCAGACTACTGGAGTGAGTTGCCATTTCCTCCTCCAGAGGACCTTTCCAACTTGGGAACTAAACCCACATCTCCTGTATTGGCAGGCACATTCTTCAACACTGAGCCACCTGGGAAGCCCCAAATGAATAAGAGTTACTGAAACAGAGACATCATTTGCAGGGCCTGAATGAACTGAAAATGTGGTGCCCTTTGTTCAAATATCACTAAGAATTATAAAATGTCAACAGAGGAGCAGGAAAACAAGCACACGACCCTTACCATCAGGCCAGCCTTTCACAGAGGTCTGAACTCTGTGACTGGACCCTGGCCTCCTAGTTCCACTTCCTGCTGTACTAAAAAAACTTACACAGACAAATGAAATAGACGTGTTCCAACTTAGCTTAATTAAAGCTGATCGGGAAAAACCTTAATGAGTGAGATAATGACACTCCCCTCCCCTCTCGTATAAATAGAGGGAGTTTTACATGGTTACCTGCCATATTCAGCTGACAGCTAGTGTCAGGAGGCAATTTCTTTGCAGACCTTTGCAGACTATTTAAATGTCTCTATCAACTCCATGCAGCTTATAGCTCAAGCAACTTGAGGTCTCTGAAGAAATAAAGAAAGAGAGAGAGAGAAAGAAGAGAGAGAGGGAGGGAGGGAGGAAGGAAGAAAGGAGGAAGAGATGGAGGAAGGGAAGAAGAAAGGAAGGAAAGATAATTCCACTTCTATAAGGTATCTACAGTAGTCAAGTTCATGGACTTAAAGAGTGGAATGATGGATGATAGTTATCAGGAACTTGGGGGAGTGGGAAATGGGGAGTTATTAGTCAATGAGCATAAATTTTCACTTAGGCAAGATAAATAAGTTCCAGAGATCTGCTAAAGTTTGTATCTATAGTCAACAAAAATTTACACTTTAAAATTTGTTATGAGAGTATATCTCATGTTCAGTGTTCTTATCACAATGAAATAAAATTAAAATAATAAAAACAATACCTCCTTTGCAGGATCATTGCTAACACTGAATGAAATAACCTAAGAAAAATGAAGTGCATGCAGCGGGTCTCCCGCATCCACTTTCAGGGCTTGGTGCTCCACGGCGCCCTGCTGCACCTTCCTTCAGGATCCATTCTCCAGCTGCTCAGTGTTGGCAGCTGGCAGCAATCAGGGGAGTTTGTCATTTAAAGAGAGCCTCCTCCCCCAAGATCATCCATCCTCCCTGGGGACAGACTCTGTCCAATGACCGAAAAAGTCTTCCCCCACTGCCCCCCGCTTCCTTTCAGCAAAATTCTAAAGCACACTCCGGCTTCAGAGCTTCTTTAGAATGAGGCCTTTGTGGAGAATGGACCACCATTTACCTGTCTCATCCTACTTGCCGCATGCCCCAACAAGGACTCTCTACTCAGCTTCTTGCACACAATCTCCATATGGAGTATGCTCTGCAAAACTTGGTCTGTGATTGTATTGTCTCCAGAGATATGTAAAGCCAAGATATGTGGGTCGGCAGCCAATAGCTGAACTCTTAAGAAAGTGGGCAGACAAGCACAATGAGGAGAAATGGCAAGAAAGTGTGGGTTCATGAGAGGCCTCAAGTTCAGCAGATAAGAGAGGAGTAGACAGAGAGACAAGACTGCCTTTCACAGCAAGATTTCAAGGCCTGAGAGAAACAAAGGAGCAACTGGTTGCCTTGGCCATGAGTGACCTGGATTCTGAGGTAAGCCCAGGGACTGAGCCATGGCAGAGCAGGAAAAGCAAAAAAGAACAAGCAGCTATACCATGAGACAGCTTGCCTCAGTGCAGGAAGCTGACTGCTGGAAGTGGAAAGCAAGGCAGAATGGAATAAGCAAATGGCTAGAGAAGCTGAGTCACCAATGGGACTTCCCTAGGAGTCTAGTGGTTGAGACCGCACCTTCCAAAGCAACAGGGTGTGGGCTTGATCGCTGGTGGGGGAGTTAAGATCCCACATGCCTCGCGGCCAAAAAAAAACAAATGATAAAACAGAAGTACTATTGTTAAAACTTTAAAAATGGTCCACATCAAAAAACTTAAAAAAAAAAAAAAAATGGTGCAGAGCCCCTGAGTTCTGGTCTATCAACCACTTTGGCAGGGGGATTCCACAGCAGGGACTGGTGAGGTTTAGGAACAAGTTGCTGAGAAGGTCACAAAATCCCAGGGACTAAGAAATTCATGACTCCAACTGGGTTTTAGACTCCAGCAGCATGTGACATTTGTGAAGACAGATATCCCTAAGACGCAGCTATATGGTTTCTCTCTGCGCATACTCCCACCCCTGCTCAAACAAGAGCTGACCAATGCCTTGTCACTCCAGTGATCTTTCCTCTGACCTGATCCAAAATTATCAACATTTTGTTATTAATATGAAGTTTTCCTTTTCTGTAAACTTTTTCCTACAGCTCTTTTATGTGCTGACATACTATAAAGATGCTTAACCCTCTATTAACTTAATCAAACAATAAATACAAATATCAGTGTGATTAACAGAGCAATGAATGGATAGCACACTGCCCCATTCACCTCTGAAATGGACATTCTGGACAAATCTTGTTTTTAAAAATAAAATCTTCCTTCTCACACCTTGCTCCTCTGAGCTCCACCCTAGTTTGGAGATGTTGTATTTGGAGATTTCCTCCCAGGTTCTCTTTGTGAGCAGCTCACAGTGTCCTGGGCTATTCATCTTTCCACCTTCTTGTTTGCAAATGTCCCCAGGGATTAGCATCAAAAAGCCAAGAATGAAAAGGCAGATGCTACAAATCAACCAAAGGAAAAGTAAGACAAAGTATTCTGTGATGAAAGGTACTAGAGTTTTCCATCAATGACTCTATTTAATAAAGAAATATAGATGTCTAAAGAACTCGAAACAAAAATATTAAATTGGAATTCAGGATACTGCTATCTAAGAGTCCAAATACCTTACCAATTCCAGTTGAAGTCATCCATAATATATTATGATGACTCTTTGAGACAGACAGCTAAAGGTAGGGATAGTATCTCCAGAAAACTATTATTTTGTTAAAGTTATTCAAAGGAATGTAAGCCCTCAATTTCTCTCTTAATCATTTCCAGATGATCAGTAGCCACTAAATTTATCATATTAATTTACTGTCATTTTATAAAGAACAGAATCTGTTCTGCTGCTGCTGCTGCTGCTGCTAAGTCACTTCAGTCATGTCTGACTCTGTGCGACCCCATAGAGGGCAGCCCACCAGGCTCCCCCATCCCTGGGATTAACCAGGCAAGAACTGGAGTGGGTTGCTACTTCCTTCTCCAATGCATGAAAGTGAAAAGTGAAAGTGAAGTCACTCAGTTGTGTCCGATTCTAGCGACCCCGTTCCACGCAAGAGTACTGGAGTGGGGTGCCATTGCCTTCTCCGAGAATCTGCTCTAGGATTTGTATAAGAATCAGAAACTGTTCAAAGAAAAACATAGCAGCTACTTGGAATTGTAAGTTTGGGCCAGTTTTTAAATATCACATTCTATTACTGGACAATGGGTTCTGACTGAGGGGTTTGATTGCCATCTTATGTGCTGGGAAAGGAGAGGGGAGTACGTAGAAAGATAATTATTCCTCAATCTTCTGGTTTCCATGAAAATAATTTTTCCCAAATTCTGGTGGCTTCTTTTTCAATTCCTTTGCTCTTCCTTAGAAATAGACAGACAGGCTTGGAGAGATTTCTAGAGTTAAGGGTTCAGTACTGGAAAGGTCAGGGTTGCTTCACACTGAACCTCATTCTTCAATGTCAGCTCTATTATGATCAAATTGATAGTGGTCTCCATTTGCCTCTTCCTTCATCTTACCTCTCAGTTGGTTTAATATTCAGATGGGAAAGAAAACTACTTTTTATCCAGCCCCTTCAAAATCTACCATTAATATAGGATATTGGTTCTGGGTTGGCAGGGGAGGGTAAAAGAAAATGTTTGGAGAAGATTTGGGACTGTAGCCAGAGTGGCATCTCAACAGAGTCCATGTGGAGTATTGGAGTATTTCTTTAAAAAAAAAAAAACCTCTAGACCAGGAGACAGAAAATTTGAGTTTTAAACTTTTCAACAAACTCAGTGTTGCCTTCATCAATTTTTCCCCTACCTAGAGTGAATGAGAACAAATGCAGTAAATTTATTTCCATCTCTGAACTAGATAATTTCAACGTGTCTTGTTGAGCTCCAATATTTCCTGATCCTGAGGTTAGCTGCCATTTGACTTCCTTATTAATTTTGATAATTACTAGATTCTCCTTTCCTCCTTTTTCTAACAGTACTCAAAATCTAGGTAGACAAGTTTCCCACCCAGGGACCCCTTGCCCATCGCTTCTAGCTTTTGACTAGTAAATTTCCTCATTCTATCTTCATCCCTTCTCTTTAACACTGGTAAAAATCTCTCAGGGAAATGGAATGCAACCTTCCATAATGGAGTTTAGCCTGGGCAAACCCATAATTTCAAAGTTGTCATACTATGGCTGTCTTAATAATACAATTTCAAAATCATTTCCAAAAAGATTCTCAGTGTTTCCTGGGAAGTTATTTCAAAAGTTCTAAAATCAAAGAAAAAGACACATTTGAAAATATCCAACTACATATCAAATAATGGCTCAGACCATGAAGTCTCTCCTCAGCTACTCAGTGTTTTCAATAAATATGAAGGCTCAGGAAGCAAGGAATATGAGCGGAAAGAAGAGAAAAAGAGAAGGAAAGAGAGGGCAGAAGGGAAGGAGGAGGGGAGGATGAAAGGGAGGGAGGGAGGGAATATTTACACTATTACACTTTCAAGTATTTCAGCTAGGTACATTCACATAATTGGCTTCATTTACTTAAGATTAAGCCTAGAGTGTGGAATCAGAATTGCCAGCACCCTGTTGCACATACAGAAACTGATATTTCAAATGGTCCATGAACCCACTCCACCAGTTGCGTGACTTCAGATTTTCTATGTGAAATGATACCTCCAAGAGCATGGGGCTGATACTTCCTCTAAGAGATGACCTATGTCTTCGTAGCAGTTAAATCTGGCCTTACCGTTCCACTGAGTTCTCCTTCCAGGGCTCAGCCTTCTCAGTTAGTTGGAGTAAAACTGAGCCAGACCGGTAACAAAGGCTCATCACTCCATAGTCCCAGAACTAACTTCTAATGGCCTCGCGATTTTTGTGAAATTCATATCTGATGGAGGCAGAGAGAGGAATGGAGGAGAGTGAGAAAGGGGAGGGAGAGGCCGCCCTGCAGATGACCTTGGAGCACTGTGAATGATGTCTGATGTTCAGCAGTTAGAGGCTATCAGACGCTAATATACTCTCTGGGCTGAACTGAATAGGCCCATTACTCTCAACTGCAATTCGCCATCTGTGAAGTGAGCTGGTGGCTTCAGACAAGACTACAAATTGCACCTGATACCAAAAAAGACACGGAGGGGATTACGATGCAAAACCAAGGCAAGAGCAGACGGAGACACTGAGTGCCCAAAGGCCATACAAAGATAAGAAGGAGTAAAATTCAGTCTCAGAAGAGCCCCCAAATGACCCCAACCATTCAGAGGACTGAATTCATGGATCCTAACAGACTGCATGGAAATTCCCGGGATCAAAGGTCTTGTATTGTTAGGAGAGTTTTGCACAGCTGAAGCTGACAAAACCCTCCTCCCCCTATCAGGCAGCCCTTTCCAGGCTGTTGTCACAATTCATTAGCTCCTTCTGACATTCATTTGACATCATTGCAGGAAAGGGATCTGATCACAGCCCAAAGAAAGAGGCTTTCAGAAGAATGATGGCTGCAGATACAGAGCAGTTCATAAGCTTTGAATAATGATGATGAGGATGATAATGACAACCCATGATGCTGACGAATAACATGTTTTCCTTCTCATTACAAGCAAATGTCAGTTGACAGATGTGGCTTTAAAATCATACATGAACTTGTGTTTAGATCCTGACTCTGCCACTTAGGAGGCAGAGTTGTTATGGATGGAATTGTGTTCCCTTCAAATGTGGATGTTCAAGACCTAGCCCCCAGTGTGACTGCATTTAGAGACAGAGAAACTTTTAGGAGATAATTAAGGTTAAATGAGGTAATAAGCAAAAGTGAAAGTTGCTCAGTTGTGTCCGACTCTTTGTGACCCCATGGTCACATACAGTCCATGGAACTCTCCAGGCCAGAATATTGGAGTGGGTAGCCTTTCCCTTTTCCAGGGGATATTCCCAACCCAGGGATCGAACCCAGATCTCCTGCAATGCAGGCAGATTCTTTACCAGCTGAGCCACAAGGGAAGCCCAAGGGTACTGGAGTGGGTAGCCTTTCCCTTCTCCAGGAGATCTTCCTGACCCAGGACTCAAACCGGGGTCTCCTGCACTGCAGGCAGACTCTTTAAACTGAGCTATGAGGGAGGTAATAGGAGGAGGGTTGTGATCTGACAGGACGAGTGTCATTATAAGAAAAGGAAGATGGGCTAGAGATCTCTCTGCATATGCATAGAGAGGAAAGGCCATGTGAGGACACAGAGAGTTGATGGCCATCTGCAAGCCAGGAGAGAGACATTTTCAGAACTCAACCCAGCTTGATTTTGGACTTCCTGCCTTCAGAACTGTAAGAAAATATGTGTCTGTTACTTAAGACACTCAGCTGTAGTATCTTGCTATGGCAGCCTGAGCAGACAAATATAGGAGCAATGCTATCTAGGCAAGGTGTAATGATACCTTGGACAGTTCAGGGGTACATTTGAATATTGAGGGCTTAGCATGTTGACTGCAACATAGTCAGTAACTGGTATCTCTCAGCACCTTCCCGATGACATTCCAAGCAATTATATTAAAGAAGCATAAGCCCAGGTACCAGGAATCTATTGAAGCTAGGCCAGCTGGGAAACAGCAGAAGGCTTTTCACTCAAAAATAAGAAGGGGGAAAAAAAAAAAAAAAAAAAACCTTCATTCATTAAACACCTTCTACACGCCAGACACTGCCGTGAGAATTCCCAGGCTCACTGTCTCATTCTTACAACTCTGAAGGAGGTTATTACCACTCAGAAAAGTTAAAGAGTCTTTCCTAAGAATACACAACTATGAGGAGTGGAGATGAGAACCCAGATCTCACAGACTGCACAGCCATCATCTGGTACGATCCACACGAGTGCTAGGAGGTAAGCCTGTGTGTGTAGGACATGCAGCCTGGTACTGTGAGCTGCTCCCCCAAAACACGCACAAGCAAAAGGGAGTGGTCTGATCAGGCAAAGTATGGTCAGTCAGCTACGATCAGATCAAGGAAAATCAAGTTAAGAGAACTAAAAACCACTTCTTTAGGAATAAGTGAAAAGCAGCATATGCAAATTTTAAAAACCATGATTCCGTGAATATAGTGATTTTTTCCTGACATTCATCTGACGTTACTTCAGGGAAAAGATACCTCTCATGGTATATATTTAGATATATGCATATTCATGCAGGTGAAGAGTGGCAGGAAATACACCAAAATGTGTATTTTGTAGGAAAATTGTGTTCATCTCCATACTTTCAGTGTTTTCTATAACTATAAAATAACTATATCTTTTTATTCTCGAAATTCATATATTTATTGTATTTACTCAGTTTTAACTTAAACTTTTTTTTTTTCATTTTAGGATTCCATCCAGGAATTACATTACATTTATTGGTGATGTGTCTCTGGACTCCTCTTGGCTATGACAGTCTTTCATACTTCCCCTGTTTTTGATGAGATTAGTGGCTTTAAGTACCACTTAAGTATCTGGCAGGATGTTCCTCAGTAGAAATCTGTCTGATGCTCTTTCATGATTGGATTGGCATTATGTGTTTTGGGGCAAAACAGCACTGATGAAAAGTGGCATTTCCGTCACAGAATATCTAAGGTCCATACTATCATCATGACTTTTCATTGTTGATTTCGAGGGGGCATTTGTCAGACTTTTCCACTGTAAAGTTTCTCTTTTCCACTCCATCCTTTCCATACTGTGCTCTTTGGAAGGAAGTCATTTTGAGCAGCTTACCCTTAGAGAGCAGGGAGTTATGTCTTACCATCTTGAGGCCAGAGGATCTCTATAAACGATTTGGAATTCTGCATGAGAAATGTGTCTGTTTTCCACTATGTATTTATTTATTTAATCATTCTCTTACATTGGTATGTACTCATGGATATTTATTTCATACTTTGGGATGGAATTCAACACTATTTTATTGCTTAATTTATTTCAGCTCTAGCCATGAAGAGTTCCTCAGCTGGCTCTTGTGTCCATTTGATATATTACACCAATTTGGGTATTTTTGCTTGATATTTTAGAGCAGTTGCATTCATTTAAATCCTTCAGGCTAGGCTTCAATAGTATGGGAAATGAGAACTACAGGCGTACAAGCTGGATTTAGAAAAGGCAGAGGAACCAAAAATCTAATTGCCAACTTCCATTGGATCATAGTAAAAGCAAGAGAGTTCCAGAAAAACATCTACTTCTGCTTCATTGACTATACTAAAACCTTTGACTGTGTGGATCACAATAAACTGTAGGAAATTCTTAAAGAGATGGGAATACAAAACCACCTTACCTGCCTCCTGAGAAACCTGTACACAATCAAGAAGCAACAGTTAGAACTGGACATGGAACAAAAAACTTGTTCCAAACTGGGAAAGGAGTACACCAAGGCTGTGTATTGTCGCCCTGCTTATTTAAGTGATATGCAGATGTGAAATGATAAGCTAAAGCTCAAGCTAGAATCAAGATTGCTGGGAGAAATATTAATAACCTCACCACCCTTACGGCAGGAAGCAAAGAGGAAATAGTCTCTTGATGAAGGTGAAAGAGAAGAGTGAAAAATCTGGCTTAAAACTCAACATTGCAACAACTAAGATCATGATGTTTGGTCCCATCACTTCATGGCAAATAGATGGGGCAACAGTGGAAACAGTAACAGAGATTATTTTCTTGGGCTCCAAAGTCACCACAAACAATGACTGCAGCCTTGAAATTAAATGACGCTTGCTCCTTGGAAGAAAAACTACAACAAACCTAGACAGCATATTCAAAAGCAGAAATGTTACTTTGCCAACAAAGGTCCATGTAGTCAAAACTATGGTTTTTCCTGTAGCTATGTAGAGATGTGAGAGTTGGACCATAAAGAAGGCTGAGCACCAAAGAACTGATACTTTCCCACTGTGGTATTGCAGAATACACTGAGAGTCCCTTGGACTGCAAGGAGATCAAACCAGTCAGTCCTAAAGGAAATTAACCATGAATATTCATTGGAAGGACTGATGCTAAAGCTGAAGCTTCAATACTTCGGCCACCTGATGCAAAGAGCCAACTCACTGGAAAAGGCCCTGATGCTGGGAAAAACTGAGGGCAGGAGGAGAAGGGGCTGGCAGAGGATGAGATCATTGGATGGCATCACTGACTCAACGGACTTGAGTTTGAACAGACTCCAGGAGAGAGTGAAGGACAGTGAAGCCTTGCGTGCTACACCGTACATGAGGTCACAAAGAACTTGACACAGCTAAGGACCTGAACAACAGTTCTTGAATATTTCAGTCTGTTTTCTTTTTATTTTTTTAAATTTCAGTTTATAGTTTCTATTGACATCAAGCTCATCAATTGTCTCTCAGCTTTGTCTGCTCTCCTGATGAGTATATCAAAGGCCCTCATTTCTGTTATAGTTTTTCATTTCTAGCATTTCCTTTGATTATTGCCTTCATCTCTGTGTCTATATGCCTTCCAGTCTTGTATGTTATTTGCTTTTCAATTCTAGTCCTTAACATATTCACGACAGTTACTGTAAATTTCCTGTTTAATACATCTGACATCACTGTCATATCTGAGTCTGGTTCTGATGTTTGCTTTGTTTTTTAAGACTGTTTTTTATTAATGCCTTATAATTTTTTTCTGAAAAACTATACATGTTATATTAGGTAATAAAAGAATTATGTAAACAGGACTTTAATGTGAGGATTGACATAAGTCTGGCTAGGATTTAATTTTTTAGAAATTGTAAGTGTCGGAAGCTTCAAATTCCTCAAATGTCCCTGTTTTTGTCTCACCTCTTGGCTTTGGGCCACCCTAAGGTAGTCCTCCTCAGAGACAGTGTGTCTTAGAGCTCTTTCAGCTGCAACATGCTATTATCATACTGGAGCCCCCACTGTAGGCATAAAGCAAGTAAAATGGAAAGTGTTGGTCGCTCAATCATGTCCAACTCTTTGTGACCCCATGGACTGTAGCCTGCCAGGCTCCTCTGTCCATGGGATTCTCCAGGAAAGAATACTGGAGTGGGTTGCCATGCCCTTCTCCAGGGGATCTTCCCAACCCAGGGATTGAACCTGGGTCTCCCACATTGCAACCATATTCTTTAGCATCTGAGCCACCAGGGAGGCCCATTGTAGACATAAGGTACTAGAGAAAAGAATTCTATATTCTTATGATTAAATCATAAACTCCATTGGTCTGACTTGCTGGGTTGTGACCTTCAGAAGAGTTGATCCAGTAGTATGGAATCCCCCTTCTCACCACCACAGGTTAAAAGGTGCTGAAGTAGGAGGAATGACCTTTCTCCAGGTGTGATGAGGCTGTTTTTAAAGACTTTTCTTCTGGAGAGTAGTCCATTGTTTTCCTGAACAAATTTCACAATGTTATTTCATTACTTCCCCTCTCAGAGCCTTAAGGGGCTATTTCTCAGATCTTACCATTAAATTCTGGTGGAGTTCCTGGAGGTAAAACCCACAGAAGTGTGCAACCCTCACCACAACTGTCTCACAAGAGTTTCTCATTTCCCTTCAGAGTAGAATCAGCCTGTAGCAACTTACCAAAATTATCAATGAAGTATTCTGACTATGTACGGTTCCTGGTATTCACCAGTCTCCAGATTCCAGGGTGAGGGTTTGTCCTCTATTTCAATTCCTGGATAGATCCAATAAGTGTCATTAATTTTCTGTTTGTTAAGTTTCATGATGTTGAAAATACAGGAGTGACGGTTTGCAAACTCTTTCCATGTTTGAACTGAAATCAGTATTTGTATATTGCTTTTATAATCAGAAAACCATATTAAAAGAAAAGGGCGGAAAGAACTTTCACAGTAACCACTGGTTTGACAAAACCATTAGGCACAATCTTAATTTTAGGGGTAACGAATTTAACTGTATTTATTTTTTACACTAAACGTCTTTAAGTAGGGGTACTGTTTTTCTGTGGCTTAGGTTGGTGTAGCACCATTGCTGGAGCATAACGTTTGCCTGAAAATAGATTAAGTCATATTTATGCCTGCTACCAGCGGAGTAAAGCCACTTGTTTTTCAGCCTCCTTATTTCTCAACCTAGGGTATTATCTATACCATAGGGATGTTAGGAGAATAAAATAACATAATCTACATGGAAAATACCACATAAAGTACAGACGTCTTATCTTATAGAAAAATATATTAATCAGAAGCCTTTTATAAGTATGAATTTTCTTTTTCTCTCTCCCCCTCTCTCTCATGTGCGTGCGCGCTCGCTCTCTCTCTCTCTCTCACACACACACACACACACACACACATGTTTCCTAGGGCTATGACTGATCCATCTCTTCAGAAATGAAAATGCTATTTACCTTTCCAACAAATCATCCCAAAACCTAATCCACTATCCTTTATAGACTGCTTCTTTGCCCACATTTGATAGAATATTCTTTTATGAATCCAAAGGCAACCATTTGTCAAATTTCCAACTATCACATCTTTGGAGATAAGAGCCTGAGAGAAAAAAAAAAACAAAACAGATGCTGTATGAACTGAAAATGAGTCACTGGCATGCCCACCTAATCTCACAGTGGGAACAACACAAAGGAAAAGATGATAGACCTAGAGGATTTTGTAACTCATCCTTTCTGGCACATTCCCCAACATCACAGACACCCCTTCTGCCATCTCTCCAAATGTTTCCATAATAGAGCCAAAGAAACAGTGTTTGGAAGTTTCCAATTCCAATTCCTCATGCACAATAGGCTGAGTTTCCCAAATAAACAAGAAGTTAAGAAGTTCCAAGTTCACTAGGAAGTCATCAGTGCATTGGTATTTGTGTGAAAAGTTCAGTGGTTCAGAACCAATTCCACCCATAATGCATGTGGTCTCGTCCCTTAGAAATGGGTCCCTAGATTTTAATTATGATCCTGTGGCTGAGAAAAGAAATAACCTTCTCCCTACTCTCTCTATACCTCTTGTCACATATGCACTGTCTTTGTTGTGCTGGGGTGGGCAGAGGGAAAGAGAGAGAGCAGAATTAGAACAGTATAAGGAAGAAGGTCTCAACCTTGGAGTCAATGACTGGGTCAATTAGAATGTTAATTATCTGGAAATGAGAGGTGTCTTTGAGATTAAACTTCCAAACTGGCTGGACATCATCTGAAGGGTTTCATAAAAGTCCTCATTCTAGAGGCTTAGCATTTAGTGAACAAATCCCTGTCTTCATATTGTCCTAATCTACATTATTCATGACATGATAGCTTTTACATCAGTCCTGCTCCTATGAACCTTATTCTTCTGCACATGAAAAAATCTCAGTCCCTAGCGTCTATGTGGTTTATTCTGCCACATTCTAGATCCCCATGGTTTGGAAATAGAAGACCTGTTCTTTCCTCCTCTTTGATTCTCTAATTAATCTGCAATAAATGAAGGCTCCAAGTGTTTTACAGCACTTCAGTTCCCATTCCCCTCTGACATTTGGAGGGAAAATTGAACACACAGCAAGACCTTTGAACAAGAAGTAATAGCCGTTAAATTGAAACATGATGCAAGGTTTTCCTAACCATGAGTTCATAATACGTGTGTTCATAGAAAATGATGTGCTTGCTGCCTGCAGCAAAACCAGATGCTCTCTGTTTCCAGTTGATCAATGCTGCTGTAAGGTAGGAGTGCATGTCTGAATTTGAGAAAGAATTAAAGGGACAGGATGATAATTCTACCTCGAGAGGCCACGCAGTAATGGTGATGAGTTAAAATGCACTGAGTTTTGGATTCCATTCAGTGACGCTAGCACAGCATTATGGAAAAACAATTATCCTTGTAAACTGAGATTTGGGGCTGAATTGGAATAGGATTTGCTACTTTCCAGCCAACTGATCTCAAGAAACAGGAACAACTACCACGTAGCAAACCTGTGACAAGTTAATGGACATAGAGAGACACTGCCCAGCACCTGCTCAACAAAGGGCGATTGCCTAAACAATGAGAGGGACATTATCATATTTTGTTTAAATTTCATATTTATGTTTTATAGAGAGAGGTTGTGTTCGTCTGTTAGTGTCTCATAACAAAATACAATAGACTGAATGGTTTAAACAACAGAAGCCTATTTTCCTACAGTTTTTGAGGTTTGAAGTTCAAAGCCAAGGTGCTAACAAGTTTGGGTTCTGTTGAAACCTCTCTCCTTGGCTTGCAGATGGCCCTTTTTGCACATAACTCTTTTCTCCCTGTCTTTTCATTCTCTCTGTATGTGAAGTCTGTATGTTCTCAAAAGGGCCTGGCTACCCACTCCAGTGCTCTGGCCTGGAGAATTCCATGGACTCTATAGTCCATGGGGTCGCAGAGTCGGACACGACTGAAAGACTTTCACACATCCTTAACTACCCCTTTAAGGGCCCCATCACCAACTACATTTACATTGGTGATTAGGGCTTCAACATAAGAACTGAAAAAGATGCACAATTCAGTTCATAAGAGAGGATAACAAACACCACCTGATATAATAAATACCACTTAATGATTTTTTTTTAAAAAAGCCTTATGTAACTTTCAAGAAAGTCACAAGGAAATATTAAACATCACATCTAGTTTGTCTCTGAACAACAGTAAAGCATTTTGTCCCCACCCTATCTCCTTGTTTGCAAAGTAAATATCACTTTTAGTTTCTAACATACTCCAGTAGCCATTTCTCTGGCCCTAACTCTGAACCACCTTAGAAATAAGTAGGTTGACTAGGCATCTTCCCGCTGGAGGTAGGATTCTAATCAGTTCATTTTTTAAAGTCTTGCCAATGAACTAAGATTTGAAGAACAGAGAGATACTCAGTGATAAGTTCAGATATTGGTAAAATGTAAATAAGATTCGCAAAACTAGCTTCTATAGTGTCCTACTGGGTGATTTGGTGGTTTTTCTAGGTTTCATTCACTATTATAATTACTCTCTCACACTCCACAAATAAAGAAAATAATTAATAATTCTGTTCTGCAGAAAATAGGTATACATATAGCCTTCCAGGCTCCTCGGTTCATGGAATTCTCCAGGCATAACTACTGGAGTGGATTGCTATTCCCTTCTCCAGGGAATCTTCCTGACCCAGGGATTGAACCTGGTTCTCCCACACTGCAGGCAGATTTTTTACTGTCTGATTCACCAGGGAAGCCCTATATGTGCATATGTATATAATCCAATTAACCCCATTCTCTCCCTTATCTAATCAACTGCACTTACAGCTGCCAAAGACAGCATTCTGCAATACCATTTAGATCATTCCACTTCTTCCTATAAAAATATCAAGAACCTATGAGGATTTTCTCTTATTTTTCCTACCCTTTTTTCTCAGCTTTCTCAGGATGGCCTCCGAAATATTTCCCCAGTGTTTCCACCCAGATCACCAGCATGGCTTCCTACTCCCCCAGTCAGACCCACCACCACCAGGAAGGAGTAGATTTCCAGGCATTCTCTGCAAAGCACTAAGTTCCAGCACAAGCACGCATTACTCCAGAGCTCTGCTTGCTCAGGGACTTTGTATTTTCACCTTTGATTCCATCACTTCACAGAGGATAAGGCCTAGGACATAAAAGGTAAATGAACTACAAGTAATCGAGAGAGTGAACACTTGTTTCTTTCTATTTAAAATCTAGTTCTAAATTGTCCCCCTCAAGGAACTCTTTTAAGACTAATCCAACCAACTGATGACCCACTGGCCATCTGACCTCTGTTCTCATACTTTGACTAGACCTTGGTGACAAGCACTCATTGACAAGTTGCTTTGAGGATGTCATTTCATTAGACAGCCATTTAAGAAGAATGTTCTATATCACCCAGAAGGTAGAATAAGCCTTTGTACATAGTACATTTTGTTCAATAAATTAGTCTAACATTTCACTCATTTTCAAAGCCCACACCACAACTTACTTCTAACTATTTAAACAAAGGCAATGGATAGAGCAGCTTATTATTAAATAATGTTTTTAAATGCTTCCCTGATGGCTCAGATGGTAAAGAATCTGCCCTCAATGTGGGAGACCTGGGTTGGATTCCTGGGATGGGAAGATTCCCCTGGAAAAGGGCATGGCAACCCACTCCAGTATTCTTGCCTGAAGAATGCCATGGACAGAGGCTATAGTGCATGGGGTCACAAAGAGTCAGACATGACTACAAGGCTAACATCTTCACTTTCACTTAAAATGCTTACTTTTTGTCACACACTGGACTGGGAACAGACTTTACACGCCCCCACAATGCCTACAAAAACCTCTGATGGAAACTGAGAGTAAACTGGGTTACCCACTAACTCAAGGTCACAGGGTAAGTCAGTCAGGGTGTCAGCATCCACATGCAAGCCATTCTGACTCCAGAGCGCCACATATATTTCCTCATAATTTGATGCCTTTAAGATTAGAGTGTCCACTTAATCCTATCCCGGAGAAAGATCTGGTAAGATGTTTATCCTTCACATATGCTATGAAGAGAGCAATCTTTCTCCCAAAACACAGAGAGCTTTGAAGGGAAAAGAGAATCCTACTAATGAAGTCAACTTGGTTTGGTCTAAATTGGCAAGGATGGCAAGAGGTCATCTAGGTAAGTCCCCTGCCACCAAATAAAAGCATACTTTAAGTATTGACCATCTTTAGACCAATCTTGACTCTAACCAGTCTCAGGAGAGCCACTAACATAGGACTAGGTGGGCCTCTATATCCCTTGTATGGGTTAACGTGGAACTGCCTCAGTATCTTAGCAAATTTTGCAGAATTCTCTAGCATTCCCTCAATTAAAGCAAACGTGCTTATGTGGAGCTTTTTACTGTTTGGGTCTCTTTCTTTAAATCCAGCTTAATATTTTTCAAGTCATTAATTACAGATCGCTTCAATCTGTACCCTGGTGAGAGGAAAAGATTAAAAACTGCATGCGCACACCAGAGGAGACGCTTTCAAGAAAATGCAAAGTTTATTCTTCAACAAACATCTAGAGAATGAAAAGAAATTTAAAAAAGAAAAAACTGTGAAACCTAGCGGCTTTCATATGCCTGAGTTCTGATTGAAATCTGGCTGGGTATGATTGCGGGGAGCTCCTGAATCCACAGATGAGTTTTAATCCCGTCAGTTGAGGTGGAGAGCAGTATGCTTCTGCTAGCTGATTTTGTAAGTAGATCATCTCACCGCTTGCATTTTTATTTGAAAGATGCAAAGTATTTCCTTCTTGGAAGGAGCTGAAGTTGGAGGAAAAGAGAAGATATTCTGAGTCTGTGGTGCTCAGTTGCTCAGTTGTGTCTGACTCTGTGACCTGATGGACTGTAGCCCACCATGCTCCTCTGCCCATGAGAGTCTCCAGGCAAGAGTACTGGAGTGGGTTGTCAAACCCTCCTCCAGGGTGTCTTCCCAGTCTAGGGACTGAGGCCACATCTCTCACATCTCCTGCTTTGGCAGGCAGATTCTTTACCACTAGCACCACCTGGGAAGCCCTATTTAAATGCCTAGGATGACCCAAGTTTGATTCCTGAGTTGGGAAGATCCCCCGGAGAAGGAAATGGCAACCTACTCCAGTATTTTGCCTGAATAATCCCATGGACAGAGGAGCCTGGCTGGCTACAGTCCATGGGGTTGCAAGAGTCGGAGATGACTTAGCGACTAAACACCACCCCCCACTCCAGGAATACCTTTTTGCTGGAAAAACTGAAATGGCATTGCAAGGAATAGAAATACCTCTTTATAGATAGTGGGGGGAGGTGTGTTTATGTCTGGCTCTGTGCATCTGTATGTTGGTTCTACTGGATTTTTATTTCTTTGAGATCAGACTGCAAACTGTCAGAAGGAAGCATAAAATCAAGCAGAGCAAAAACCTTTCATCTTCACAAGGCCTAGGGTTGGATACTGAGTTAAGCTCATTTAGAAAGATAAACCTCCAGGATCTCAAATTATTCTCAATCAAGCCACATCCAAAGACTAGAACTTCAGTTGAAGAAGATCTCAAATACAAAGCCCAGGGAGGCAGTGCAAGAATGAGAGAAACTGGTATATTCACACTTCATAAAATGCCAACTTGACTTTTTCTGGCACAAGTTTAGAAAGGGAAATATAAATTCAGAAATAAACAAGATATTATCTTGCATTTTAATTTTGGATGTCCCTTTACCATGTGACTTTACAGCCCCTCACACGTAGAGATGCCGTGAACTTCCCCATCCCTTGTCTTTGGAATTTGTCATGCGATCTACTTTGACCAATGGAATACCAGCAGACACTACTCAACCAGAGGCTTGAAATGTGCTTTGGGGACCAGGCTTTCACTCTTATACTTCTTCCATCATGAAAACAACTTATCACAAGGGGCTCAGTGGACCGAGAAGGATGAATGACACAGGAGCAGCTCTATGACCTGAGCGGGGTCCTGCCAGGCCCAACTAATATCAGCAAAATAATTCTGCCTGGTGGTCAAGTATGTGAGTAAGAACAAATGATGGTGATTTAAGTTGCTGAGGTTTGGAATGATTTGTTATATAGCCTTTTATGGGATAATGGACTAACAAGCTTTTACTCTGTTCAAAAACTTCTTGAAGAATATGAGGAAATTATAGGTTCTCTTCCTAAAGCATATGCATAAATTTAAAATTTTGCATATGGTGTTAGAGAATTCACTGACCTCCAAATTACACAAGGAGATGTGGTTATTAAGTATATTTATTTTATCATCAGTTCATTTCAGTTCAGTTGCTAAGTCATATCCAACTCTTTGTGACCCCATGGACTGAAGCATGCCAGGCTTTCCTGTCCATCACCAACTCCCAGAGTTTGCTCAAACTCATGTCCATCACCAACTCCCAGAGCTTGCTCAAACTCATGTCCATTTAGTCAGTGATGCTATCCAACCATCTCATCCTCTGCTGTCCCCTTCTCCTCCTGCCTTCTATCTTTCCCAGCATCAGGGTCTTTTCTAATGAGTCATCTCTTTGCATCAGGTGGCCAAAGTATTGGAGCTTCAGCTTCAACATCAGTCCTTCAGTGAATATTCAGGACTGATTTCCTTTAGGATTGACTGGTTGGATCTCCTTGCAGTCCAAGGGACTCTCAAGAGTCTTCTCAACACCATAGTTCAAAAGGATCAATTCTTCCATGCTCAGCTCTCTTCATGGTTCAACTGTCACATCCATATATGACTACTAGAAAAATCATAGCTTTGACTATACAGATCTTTGTCAGTAATGTCTCTGCTTTTTAATATGCTATCTAGGTTTGTCATAGCTTTTCTTCCAGAAGCAAGCTTTATCATACTTTATCACATGCCTAAATAAAATGAGTAAACTGGCAATTCAACTTAGAATAATATGCAGAGGAAAAACATGTATCTATTTTTCTTTGCAAATAATTTTTAATAATTTATCTAGCATGTCCCCTTTTTTCCTCAGCACCTACATTCAACCCATCAGTGAGTCCATTTGGTAGCAACTAGAAAGCATATCTTAAAACTGTTCACTATTCTCCACTTCCACCTATCATTCAGTTCAGTTCAGTCGTGCAGTCGTGTCCGACTCTTTGCGACCCCATGAATCGCAGTACGCCAGGCCTCCGTGTCCATCACCAACTCCCAGAGTTCACTCAGACTCACATCCATTGAGTCCATGATGCCATCCAGCCATCTCATCCTCGGTCGTCCCTTTCTCCTCCTGCCCCCAATCCCTCCCAGCATCAGGGTCTTTTCCAATGAGTCAACTCTTCGCATAAGGTGCCCAAAGTACTGGAGCTTCAGTTTTAGCATCATTCCTTCCAAAGAAATCCCAGGGTTGATCTCCTTCAGAATGGACTGGTTGGATCTCCTTGCAGTCCAAGGGACTCTCAAGAGTCCAACACCACAGTTCAAAAGCATCAATTCTTCGGCGCTTTGCCTTCTTCACAGTCCAACTCTCACATCCATACATGACCACAGGAAAAACCATAGCCTTGACTAGACGGACCTTAGTTGGCAAAGTACTGTCTCTGCTTTTGAATATGCTATCTAGGTTGGTCATAACTTTTCTTCCAAGGAGTAAGCGCCTTTTAATTTCATGGCTGCAGTCACCATCTGCAGTGATTTTGGAGCCCCAAAAAACAAAGTCTGACACTGTTTCTACTGTTTCCCCATCTATTTCCCATGAAGTGATGGGGCCAGATGCCATGATCTTCGTTTTCTGAATGTTGAGCTTTAAGCCAACTTTTTCACTCTCCTCTCTCACTTTCATCAAGAGGCTTTTTAGCTCCTCCTCACTTTCTGCCATAAGGGTAGTGTCATGTAAATCACAGTAATTTTCAGTTATTGGAATTACCACAGAATTTTGTAAGGGAAATTATCCAACCAACAAATGAATAAAAGATATGAGATTATCAGCTCTTCAATCTAGAATTTAGGAAGGCTGATTTCTAAAATTTCAAAGGAAAAATATATGATGCTAGGATCAGACACTCTCAAGAGAAAAATTACTCACACAAGATGAACACTTAAAGTGAACATCTAGCTATGTGCAGTATTTATGGGTGTACAAGTAACTTTCTGATAATCTCACAACTAGATAAATAGTAATTCTGGTATGATCCAAAAGAGTGTCACTTGTGTAAAAAAGACTAAGAGTTTTCCTTGAATCTTTTATTTTCCTGACTATCGCATGTAGGTTACTTCAGCTGTCCACGTGTTTTTATAGTTTTATACCAGGCTTTTTGACATCATGGATAATGGGACCATACTCTTATCTTTGTACATATCTTTCTATAAAAATCTGAATCTATTAAAAATGCTGATGACAATAGACAGCATTTTATGTGCCTGTGTGCGCAGTCACGTCCAGCTCTTTGTAACCCCATGGACTGGAGCTGACCAGGCTCCTCTGTCTCTGGGGTTCTCCAGGCGGGAACACTGGAGTGGGCTGCCACTTTCCCCGACGGGGGATCTTCTCAGCCCAGGGATCAAAGCTGAGTCTCCTGCATCTCCTGCTTTGGCAGATGGGTTCTTTACCACTGAGCCACCAGGGAAAGCCATTTTAACTTATTGTTTACTTGACATGTGCACTCATTATATTTATATTTACATAAACAAAATAAGAAAGAACCACACTCCAAGAAGGTGGGGTCGTAGTATCAGATAATATAAAAAAATTAAAAATCCAACAAATGCTCATTGTACACCTGCAGTTCTACCAGACACTTTGTTCAGCCCTAGGGATACAGCAACAGGGCACAGAGAACATTTGCAGTGTGTTACATTTCAGCAAGTGGAGCTGTTTTAATTTGTGTGGTTCACAGCAGTCTTTTCTGATGAGTAAGTTTTAAACTTCCACCTGGAAGGAAAGAGAAGCAAATCAAATGAAGAAATGTGGTCAGCAAGCCCAAAACCTAGGAAAGTAATAAACTGGGCATGTATCTGAAGGAGTTTAATACCAGAGATAGCTGAAATATGGTAAGTAAAGTATAGAAATGAATGAAATAAAGTCAGAGAGTTAGGCAGTGATAGCCAAATGCAAAAAAGCAAAATGGCTATCTGGGGAGGCCTTACAAACAGCTATGAAAAGAAGAGAAGCAAAAAGCAAAGGAGAAAAGGAAAGATATAAGCATCTGAATGTGGAGTTCCAAAGAATAGCAAGAAGAGATAAGAAAGCCTTCTTCAGCAATCAATGCAAAGAAATAGATGAAAAGAACAGAATGGGAAAGACTAGCAATCTCTTCAAGAAAATCAGAGATACCAAGTGAACATTTCATGCAAAGATGGGCTCGATAAAGGACAAAAATGGTGTGGACTTAACAGAAGCAGAAGATATTAAGAAGAGGTGGCAAGAATACAAAGAAGAATTGAAAAAAAAGATCTTCACGACTCAGATAATCACGATGGTGTGATCACTCACCTAGAGCCAGACATCCTGGAATGTGAAGTCAAGTGGGCCTTAGAAAGCATCAGTACAAAGCTAGTGAAGGTGATGGAATTCCAGTTGAGCTGTTTCAAATCCTGAAAGATGATGCTGTGAAAGTCCTGGACTCAATATGGCAGCAAATTTGGAAAACTCAGAGGGGGCCACAGGACTGGAAAAGGTCAGTTTTCATTCCAATCCCAAAGAAAGGCAATGCCAAAGAATGCTCAAACTACCGCACAATTGCACTCATCTCACACGCTAGTAAAGTAATGCTCAAAATTCTCCAAGCCAGGCTTTAGCAATACGTGAACCGTGAACTTCCAGATGTTCAAGCTGGTTTTAGAAAAGGCAGAGGAACCAGAGATCAAATTGCCAACATCCGCTGGATCATGGAAAAAGCAAGAGAGTTCCAGAAAACATCTATTTCTGCTTTATTGACTGTGCCAAAACCTTTGACTGTGTGGATCACAATAAACTGTGGAAAATTCTGAAAGAGATGGGACTACCAGACCACCTGACCTGCCTCTTGAGAAATCTGTATGCAGATCAGGAAGCAACAATTAGAACTGGACACGGAACAACAGACTGGTTCCAAATAGGAAAAGGAGTACATCAAGGCTGTATATTGTCACCCTGCTTATTTAACTTCTATGCAGAGTACATCATGGGAACCGCTGGACTGGAGGAAGCACAAGCTGGAATCAAGATTGCCGGGAGAAATATCAATAACCTCAGATTTGCAGATGACACCACCCTTATGGCAGAAAGTGAAGAGGAGCTAAAGAGCCTCTTGATGAAAGTGAAAGAGGAGAGTGAAAAAGTTGGCTCATAGCTCAACATTCAGAAAATGAAAAGCTGGTTTTAGAAAAGGCAGAGGAACCAGAGATCAAATTGCCAACATCCGCTGGATCATGGAAAAAGCAAGAGAGTTCCAGAAAACATCTATTTCTGCTTTATTGACTGTGCCAAAACCTTTGACTGTGTGGATCACAATAAACTGTGGAAAATTCTGAAAGAGATGGGACTACCAGACCACCTGACCTGCCTCTTGAGAAATCTGTATGCAGATCAGGAAGCAACAATTAGAACTGGACACGGAACAACAGACTGGTTCCAAATAGGAAAAGGAGTACATCAAGGCTGTATATTGTCACCCTGCTTATTTAACTTCTATGCAGAGTACATCATGGGAACCGCTGGACTGGAGGAAGCACAAGCTGGAATCAAGATTGCCGGGAGAAATATCAATAACCTCAGATTTGCAGATGACACCACCCTTATGGCAGAAAGTGAAGAGGAGCTAAAGAGCCTCTTGATGAAAGTGAAAGAGGAGAGTGAAAAAGTTGGCTCATAGCTCAACATTCAGAAAATGAAGATCATGACATCTGGTCCCATCACTGCATGGCAAATAGATGGGGAAACAGTGGAAACGGTGTCAGACTTTATTTTTGGGGGCTCCCAAATCACTGCAGATGGTGACTGCAGCCATGAAATTAAAAGACACTTACTCCTTGGAAGGAAAGTTCTGATCAACCTAGACAGCATATTAAAAAGCACAGACATTACTTTGTCAACAAAGGTCTGTCTAGTCAAGGATATGGTTCATGTATGGATGTGAGAGTTGGACTATAAAGAAAGCTGAGCGCAGAAGAATTGATGCTTTTGAACTGCGGTGTTGGAGAAGACTCTTGAGAGTCCCTTGGACTGCAAGGAGATCCAATCAGTCCATTCTGAAGGAGATCAGCCCTGGGATTTCTTTGGAAGTACTGATGGTAAAGCTGAAACTCCAGTACTTTGGCCACCTCATGTGAAAGAGTTGACTCATTGGAAAAGACTCTGATTCTGGGAGGGATTAGGGGCAGCAGGAAAAGGGGACAACCAAGGATGAGCTGGCTGGATGGCATCACTGACTCGGTGGACGTCAGTCTGAGTGAACTCCAGGAGTTGGTGATGGACAGAGAGGCCTGGCGTGCTGTGATTCATGGGGTCGCAAAGAGTCGGACACAACTGAGTGACTGAACTGAACTGAGGGGAAAGAATTTGGATTTTACCCTGAGGGCAACAGGAAGTCACAAGTTCACTTTAAGCAAAGAAGTGAGTGACATGGTATGATTTGCATTTTAGGAGATCACTGAGCTGCTCTGTGAAAAACTGAGTTCTTTCAGAGACAGGCAAGGAAAGTGCGGCAAGAAGACTAGTCAAGAAGTCCCTAGAGTAAATTAAAAGAAAGATAAAGATATCTTAAACTATCTTGGTAATAGCAAAAAGTGAAAGATGTCAATAGATTCCATGTGATGTCAAAGATGTCAGTGTGATTTGAAGGTACCTCCACCAGGTCTTAATGAAGGACTCAATTATGAGGTGTCAGGGAAAGAGAAGAGCTGAAGAATGCTTTTGGTAATAATGATCATGGATGATAATCAATTAGATAAAGTGGAAATCCATGGATCAAACTGATATAAATAAGCAAATTAAGCAATGAGAGGGTATATTTGTATCTACAATGGAATAGCACCTAAGAAGTACTGAAGGAATAATATTAGAAAATCATCACATAAGAACCATTGTGATAATAATTCAGTCAAAACCCAACAATGATGGCTCAGATGGTAAAGAATCTGCCTGCAATGCAGAAGACCTGGGTTTGATCCTTGGGTCAGGAAGATCCCCAGGGGAACAAAATGGCAACACATTCCAGTATTCTTGCCTGAAAATCCCATGGACAGAGGAGCCTGGTGGGTACAGTTCACGGGTCACAAAGAGTCACACACAACTGCGTGACTAACACCACTTCACCAATATATGTTATGAGTTCTGGGTGAAATTTGGATACAGGTGGGATATTTACATAGTCTCAGAGTACTTTCTAAAAGTACTTATTAATATAGAAGTGAAAGAATCACTCTAAAGTGGTAGAAGTGATCAACGTTAACTTGGCTAATAACTAGACAAACTGAAATTAGGATTCAGTGAATGAAAAGACCACATTGATGTCATGTCCAAATTTCATTACCTCCAAGTAATCATGAGTTAGCATCATAAGAACCCAAACTGAGAAACACACAAAATAATTGACTTGCAATGTTTAGAAGTATTAAGATTTTAAAAGCCAGGGGAAAAAAACTAAAGAAAGTTTTCCAAGCTAAAAAAGATGATTAAAATAACTATGACAAATAAATGAAACACATGATTTTGGATTGGATCCTAAAGAACATAATTGGGACAACTAGCAAAGCTTGAATCTGTGGATTAGGTAGAAACAATTATCCATTTTACTTTCCCTGAATATTCATTGAAAGGACTGATGCTGAAGCTGAAACTCCAATACTTTGGCCACCTGATGTGAAGAACTGACTCACTGGAAAAGACGGTGATGCTAGGAAAGATTGAAGGCAGGAGGAGGGGACAAGAGAGAATGAGATGGTTGGATGGCATCACTGACTTGATGGACATGAGTTTGAGTAAGATCCAGGAGTCGGTGATGGACAGGGAAGTCTGACATGCTGCAGTCCATGGACTGAGCAACTGAACTGAACCAACTTACTTTCCCTATTTTGATAGCTGCATTAAGGTTGTAAGAGAATGCCCTTGTTTGTATGGATTACACACTAAAATATTCAAGGGTGCTGATGCACCATGAGTACAACTTCCTCTCAGATGATTCAGAAAAATTTCTTTCAACTATTTTTGCAAACTTGTTTAAGCTTAAAAGCATTTTAAAAGAAAGAGAAAAACAACCAAATTATTGTGCTATTGCAATTTTTTTTTTCTTCAGTTTGGGGGTTTGTAAAACGAATGGTCTTTAATTTTTAATTGCAGGAAAATTGCTTTATAATGTTGTGTTGGTTTCTGCCCAACAAAAATCAACCATAATTATATATAAATCTCCTTCTTCTTAAGCCCCCCCCCCACCTCCCCTCATCTCACCCCTCTTGGTCATCACAGAACACCAGGTTGGGCTCCAAGAACCATCTTTAATTGAAAAATAGAGGCTAAGATAGATGAAAAGATAGTGAAAGTCTCTCTGCCAGCATGAACTAGACAACAGAATGCTGAAACTCACATATATTTGCAGGGTCACGGTTTGAAATCTCTGAAAATTCATAGGGAACTGGAGAAATGCCAATTACAGTCAGGGAAATCCTCTCTCCCACTTAACTGTGGTTTTAGAAACTACAAACCTGTAAGCCCGATACTTACCCCTGGCAACACTTTGGAACAGGCTATTACGGATATGACCTGAAGCATTTTGAAAAGGCTAGTGACCACCTGGAGCCAACTAACTAAAAACAACTCACGGTTCCCTTCCCTCTTCTCTTCTTTAGGCAGGTGATTTTGGGTCTGGAGAGTTCCATGGAACGTATAGTCCATGGGGTCGCAAAGATTCAGACACAACTGAGCCGCTTTCCCTTTCAGTCTTAGGTCAGTAGGTGATGGCAGTGTTGCAGGGTTTCTACTCATAAAATATGTCCTCATCATATATGATCAGATACTAATACTCTGCTGGGGTGTTACAGGTGCCCAGTGACTATTGTTAATGAGGGAAGGGGAGGGAGAGAAGGAAGGGAAAAAGGAAGGAGAGGAAGGAAGGCAACAAGGGAGGGAGGGAAGAGGGATATGGAGAGGCATGAGATATTTAAACATACTCAGGAGTCTATTTAGGTGTATCAGTAAATGACCAAATAAACATACTGAAAACATTTCATTCATGAAATAATGCCAACCTGTTCAATTCAGTCGCTCAGTCATGTCCACTCTTTGCGACCCCATGGACTGCAGCATGCTAGACTTCCCTGTCCATCATCAATTCCCTGAGCTTACTCAAACTCCTGTCCATTGAGTCGGTGATGCCATCCAACCAACTCATCCTCTGTCGTCCCCTTTCTCCTCCCACCTTCAATCTTTCCCAAAATCCAGGTCTTTTCCAATGAGTCAGTTCTTTGCATCAGGTGGCCAAAGTATTGGAGTTTCAGCTTCAGCATCAGTCCTTCTGATGAATATTCCTTTAGGATGGACTGGTTGGACCTCCTTGCTGTCCACAGGACTCTCAAGAGTCTTCTCCAACACTACAGTTCAAAAGCATCATTCAAGAGTTATCATATGGATCTTCTAATTCATTCAAGGTCCATCTGTCAACCCTAATTCCTCTGAATGCTGCCACTTCTTCTGTGTTAGATGCTTTGGAAGTGCAGTCCACCATCCAGCTCTACTTTTACTTTCACGCTGCTCTGCAGTATTCTGGAATCTGCCTTCAGTTCCATCACTCCACAGAAAATTTGTTCTCTCCTAGACATCAATAACATGCTAATTTCCAAATGCAAACCATTTTTTGAACCCACTCCCACAGAAAACCATCTTCTAAGATCATTTCTAGGTGTAATGCTGTGACTTTAAGCTTGTTTCATTGTGTGTGTGCTTGTATTTAAGGCAGACTTCTTGTCCCCAGACACGATGGCTCAGACGGTAAAGCATCTGTCTGCAATGCGGGAGACCTGGGTTTGATCCCTGGGTCGGGAAGATCTCCTGGAGAAGGAAATGGCAATCCACTCCAGTGCTATTGCCTGGAAAATCCCATGGACAGAGAAGCATGATAGGTTACAGTCCATGGGGTCGCAAAGAGTCGGACACGACTGAGCTACTTCACTTCACTCCTTTATAGCATGGAGAAGCTGTTATTAATAGAGGATATGCCAAATTCTAAACTCACAGCAATTTAGTTTTTTAAAAAACTCTTAAAATATATTCTGTATGTGGCATGTGATTTAAGAGGTTCTGAAAGAGGAATAATAAAAGGAGATGAGATAAACATATATGAAATAATGATAATAATATTAAAAATAAACTAATGGTATAATCCGATTAACCTTGTCCCATCATATAAAACTATGACAGTGTTTAGATCAAATGAAAGTGATCTTTACATAATGTAAAATTAACCTATGGAGCTCTGAATCAAGGGGTATTATTGAGGTAAACTGCTCAACAAGTTCAAAGGGAGAAATGAGTAACCTTTCAGATAAGGAGAAATTGTGAAGCCCATTCTAGAGACTAAGATTTAATGATCTCCTTTCCCAGATGGAAGGCAGAGGTAACTGCCACCCTAATCCATTGTAATCTATTATAGCTAGAATGCTCAGTGTACACAATAGACATCTTTGTTTAGGTAGAGACCAATTAGATGTGTATATGTGTGACGTCAGGGCTTCCCAGGTGGCATAGTGGTAAGGAATCTACCTGCCAATGCAGGAGATGTGGGTTAGACCCCTGGGTCACGGAGATCCCCCGGAATAGAAAACAGAAACCCACTCCAGTATTCTTGCCTGGAAAACTCCATGGACAGAGGAGTCTGGAAGGCTACAGTCCGTGGGGCCGCAAACAGTCAGACAACTAGGCATGCACTAATGTGTGATGTGTATGTGTGCTTGTGTACATACATAAAACATACAAACAACAGAACATTGTTAAGAAGAAACAGAAATAGCAAATGAATAAAAGCAAACATGAAGTACCTAAAATTATATTGTTAGTATTTTCCTTGAAGACAAAGGAATATGCCTAATCATTTGCATAGCATCCTTTCTACAACACGGCTGAATAAAACACCAGCAAAGTACAGTTTCAAATATTTCTCTAACAGTTTCATAATACTTACTATAGCTAGGCTTTTTGCAGAAGAATACCCAGTTTGGGGATGGTCAAGGGGGCTTCCCAGGTGGTGTTAATGGTAAAGAACCTGCCTGCCAATGCAGGAGAAGTAAGAGACCTGGGTTTGATCCCTGTGTCAGGAAGATCCCCTGAGAAGGCAATGGCAACCCACTCCAGAGTCCTGCCTGGAGAATCCCATGGACAGAGGAGCTTTATGGGCTACAGTCCATGGGGTCACAAAGAGTCAGACAGGACTGAAGGGATGCACCCATCCCCACCCCAACCAAGGTTCAAGGTCCTAGTTTAGGCTGTGTCCTTGAGTGTCATAAGCCTTCAAATACTGAGATACAATGAAAAGAATAATAGCTCTGAAGCCAGAGAGCCCTGGATTTGAATTATCAGACCAGATTGTCTTCATCAATTGTAGACCTTTATTTATGTTTTTAAATTAATAGTCTCTATTTTGTATCTTTAAAGGGCGAAATTCATATGACTGTAATATAAGCTAAAAATTCACTGTACAAGAACCCAATAATATAATTTCTTCTTTCGTCATTAACCAGTCAAGAGTTTTAGTTTCCACACCTACAAATTGAAGTTAATGATCATTGGTTAGTCTATCTCAAAGTGTTATTGAGGAGACAAAATGTTACCCATGTGAAAATACTCTGAAAAGTGAAAATTGATCACAAAGTTTAGGGTAGTATTCTATCCTTATGATTCTTTATTAACTTGTGTTTGGAGATATCAGTGATAGATGAATGAATGCCAAGAACAAATGAGAACCAAAACACTAATTTATGAGGATTATATAATAATGATGTCTACCTTTAAAAAAGCTGTGACAAACAAAGTGTTAAATCTCTCCACTGTCATTTATTGTCAGCAGGACTGGTCACCCGAATGTGAATTCTGTATTCAGTCAACATTCTAGGTGCATAACAGATAGTTTCATTCAAAATTCATAACAATCCAAATATGCATTCCTGCTTCTGCACCTTCATTCTTCCTAGGTAACTGCATGGATAAGAGCTAATGTATATAAATCATAAACATGATACATGATAAGTGTTCCATAAACAGGCATTATAGTTATTACTACCATTGCTGTACCATGGTAGAGGGGGCTTTCATTTCTTTGGTGGATAGGAAACTTTCAGACCAAAGAGGAGAACGATTGCATATACTTGCAAGAGCAGTCAGACTCATATACTGTCTAATGACCCTTTAGAATCAGGTGAAACATATATTAACTTTTTTTTTTAATTATCCCAAAGACCAGAAAATCTGGATTCCACCAGAAGATTACATGTTAATAGTTAACAGTACCTATTAAACCTCAGCTTCATTTTTATCTACAACCATGAGACCTCAAAAAAAAGTCAAATTCTGGAGTGGACGTCAGGACTGAGTTTAGCAGGTCCAGTTCAAGATGAGGTGCCCAGAGAAAGCCCCAGAAAGCATCAAGCAAGTCCTCCTGGACTGTGTGGCCAGTTGGCAAATCGCCAGCCCCAAAGACCACCACTTGTGTTACTCCCCAGAAATCCTTTTCCTATGTGGTTTTAGGTTAGGGATTGTCAGTGAGAGGAGTTTCCACAAGATCTGGAATGTATACATAAAACCGAGGTCATTAATATTAAGAAGTCATGAGTCATGCAAGGCAGCTACCTTGACTTGGCAGTTTTCCAGACCTCCCCAGAGGCTCCCACTCCGCAATCACAGCAGTCGAGCAGGACCTGCCATGGGTACCCTCTTTGTAATAGAAAGACTCACTAGTTTCTCAAAACTTCCTCAAAAGCTTCCATGATTCTACCCAAGCCAATGCTCTGAAACAGTTGGTGACTGCTTCTTCACTTCTCAGCTCCTCCCACATTCTCATGCATGCTAGTTCCTGATTTAAAGCCTTCATCTCCACACTACGTTTCTGGTAGTGACCAAACCAGACTGTTGCAAGCCATCTTTAGAAATGCACTTTGAATTCACTCTCTTTAGTTTCTCTTTTTCTCCCCATTTCTATAGTTATATGTCACTATGCATTTTAAAATACATAAGGACTACTGTTGGCCACTTTCAGGAGTAAATCTTATTTTCTTTCAGACAGGGTCCATACAGAGTTTGCTCTTTGTAAGACACTTTCATTCATTCATTCAACAAATATTTATTAAGTTTTCACTCTGTACCAAACTCTAGGAAAAAAATGATGAGACATGGCCCTACCCTCATGGAACTTACAATTTGGTAGGAAAAAATTACATAAATTAAATATTTAAGCAAGTAAATGTAAAACTCCATCTGTGACAAGGAGTAAGAAGAAATTCTCTATTTTCTGCCAATCTATAGAGCAAAGTCTCAGCCACTCTAAAATGTCAGAGATTTCCCTGGGTGATAAAAGTGTAAGGATAATAAAATTAGTCAAATGAGGAGGGAAGGATATTGCTTGCAGAGAATATAAAAAATGTAATATAATTTGGTGGGGGGCTAGAAGGGAAATAACAGTAAATAGAAAGAATTAAGAACATGTGAAGGAGATCAATCCTAGGATTTCTTTGGAAGGAAAGAAAACTGAAACTCCAGTACTTTGGCCACCTCCTGCGAAGAGTTGACTCATTGGAAAAGACTCTGATGCTGGGAGGGATTGGAGGCAGGAGGAGAAGGGGACGACCGAGGATGAGATGGCTGGATGGCATCACGGACTCGATGGACGTAAGTCTGAGTGAACTCCGGGAGTTGGTGATGGACAGGGAGGCCTGGCGTACTGTGATTCATGGGGTCGCAAAGAGTTGGACACGACTGAGCAACTGAACTGAACTGAAGAACATGTGGCTACAGCAAGGTAATGGTGGAGGCAAGCAGAGTAAGGATGTTGAATGACAGGAAGTAGGAAGTGACCAAACCGCCCCAGTTAGCATAAGTCATGTTAGCATTCTATTTAAGCCTAAAAACAGTCCAAAGTCACAGGACATTTTTTTTCAAAGGATGCTGGCTATCAGATTTATATAGTTTAAAGACCACTCTGAATAAACAGCAATGAATGGATTAGAGAAGGGACTGAATAAAGGATGGAACTTTAGGAAACTATTTCCTTAGCTGAGAAGGGTCATAATCACTTCCTTCACAAACAGGAGGCTCAGAGGTGATGGGCAGCTGGTGAAGATGATGAACTCAAGACATATTTAGGAGATAAAATCAACTTGAGGTGATGCTGTATTGGATGAGGGAGTAGAGAGAAGAAGGATTCACCCCAGATTTCTGGACTGTGCAACTGAATAGATGATGGTGCTATTTACTAAATGAAGAGGTATAGGACCAGGCTTTGGGGGGAGGACATGGTTTGATTGTGGATGTTTTAAGTTTGGTGGACCTTTAAAATATCCGAAAGAAGTCAACTAGATAATTAAGATACCTTTGCAATGGGATTAAAAGTGCTTACTCCATAAATCAGAGGTAGCCACCCCCTCCATTCTTTTTCCATTTTTTGAAGCTTATCTCATCAGGTTCTTAGCCTCAATTCCAGTTGTTCAGGTGACAGATTGTCTGAAAGCTATGATCATGTGATGATGCCTAAGATTAAAAGGGAAGACAGTCATGATCGGATTCAGCCTGAGAGTCACATGCAGAAAAGGAACTATGGCCCCAAATATTTGGCTACTAATTATGGGACCTCTGGCAAAATGTGAAATCTCAACATTGTCAGAGTGAATAAGAAATAAGCAAGAGCCACCTAAGGTGAAAGTGAACTTATGTAGGTAGGTGAGCAGAGGAGGTTCAACTGACTCCCCAGATCAGGAGATAAGAAAACCTGGAATAGAATCTCAGCTTGGACTTAGGAGAGGCTGAAGACTCTCTCAAAGGACATGCAGATGATGTGAAGGTCCCAGTGGAGAGTCCAGTCTCAAAGGCTCTAAGAGCCAGACCCACAAGATACTTCTGAGCACATGTATTTTATACCCACTGCAAACAACACAAACTTGGGTGAAAATGTAGTAAAAAGTTATCTCAAACTAATTCTTCACCATCTATGTCCCCTCTATACATATCCATCAAAACAGTGAATACACTCATATCACCACCACTTCCTGAGGTTAATATTGAGTCAAAATTAATCATTATCAATAAAGCCAACATACTGTTTCAGCTCCATCTATATACTTACCTTAGTGGTCATTTTAAGTAAATAGATGGATAATTTGGCTCAATGTGTTCTCATTATATCTATAAAAATCAAATTAAAAAGCTCCTCGTATAAGAAACGTGTGTTTCTCAGGTATGCCCAGGGTGGGTGGAGCCAGAGATGCTGATATATAATGGAATTCAGATGGGCTGGTCTTTGTTTAATCATTCAGTCCTTGCTGGTAGGCTAGAATGTTCTTGCTGCTGTAGTAAAGAGCTTTGGAAGGGAAGGGGAGGTGAGGAGGGGGAATTTACAGTTACCTACTGATTCCAGTCTCAAGTTGAGAAGAGAAAAGAAAGATACATAAAAACAGTTTTATCAAATGTTTCGGAGCCTGTAACCTATACACCAAAGTAAAAAAAGCAAGTGTAAGAAGGGTACCGATGAAAAGCTACAGGAATTCATCGAAGTGATCATGCTGTTTATGGAATGTGGATGTAGACTTCCTGAAGGAATATTGAGGGATAGGTGAAGTGGTGAGAGAGGCTTTACAAACAAACGAAAGAAGATAAGCAAAGGCAGTGAGGTGGAACCAAGGGGATGTGTAGAGAAAGCAGGAAGTAGGTCAGCTTTGACTCTGCTAATTTCCTCTCACCTCTAGGTCTTTGCACACGGTGCCCCCCCAACTCATCCCTTTACACAGCCACAGCCTAGTAGCTTTCTGGCTCTTGAACATACCCTGGGGAGTCAGGTTGAATCCTAGATCAGATTAAGTTTTCTTCTTTTATCCAATGCTTTCCTGCTCATGACATTCACCACTCTCCACTATAACTGTTTGTCTGGTTGGTGTCCCACACTAGACTATGAATGGCTTCAAGAACAAGGATCTTGTTGTACACTGAATAACTACCCTCCAAAAGATGTCCATGTCCTAATTCCCAGTATAAACACATGTGATTTTATGTACTAAAAGGAACTTCAGATGTGATCAAGGATCTTCATTTTGGCAAATAATACTCTAATGTCTGGCGAGCCCAATGTAATCATAAGAGTAGTTATAAGCGGGTGGCAGGGGCAGAGAAGATGTAATGATGGAAGATGTCAAAGGTCAGAGACAAAAGTAGCTGCTGAGTAGCTTTGAAGACGAAAGAGAGGGATTGAGACAAAGAATGCAGGCAGCCTCTGAAAAGTGAAAGTGAAAGTCGCTCAGTGTGTTTGACTCTTTCCTACCCCATGGGCTCTTCCAGGTCAGAATACTGGAGTGGGTAGCCTTTCCCTTCTCCAGGGGATCTTCCTAACCCAGGGATCAAACCTAGATCTCCCACATTACAGAGGAATTCTTTACCAGCTGAGCCACAAGGAAAGCCCAAGAATACTGGAGTGGGTAGCCTCCCTCTTTTCCAGCAGATCTTCCTGACCCAGGAATCAAACCAGCATCTCCTGCATTGCAGGCAGATTCTTTACCACCTGAGCCAGCAGCAAAGCCCATCCAGGCAGCCTCTAGAAGCTGAAAAAGACAAGGGTAACTAACTCTACTCCTGAGCCTCCAGAATAATCACAGGCCCCCCGCTGCCTTGATATTAGCCCAGTGAAACTGGCTTTGGACCTCTGACCTCCAAAACTGTCAAATAATATACTTCTGTTGTTTTTACCTACCAAGTTTATGGTAATTTCTTGCAGCTGTTATTGTTTAGTCACTAAGTCATGTCCGACTGTTTGTGACCCCACTGACTACAGCCCGCCAGGCTCCAGAGACCATAGGATTTTCCAGACACGAATACTGGACTGGGTTGCCATTACCTCCTCTGGGGATCTTCCCGACCCAGGAACCCCCGTCTCCTGCTTGGCAGGTGGGTTTTTCACCACTGAGTCACCCGGGGAGCCTCCTGCAGTAGCAATAGGAAACTAATACAGGCTTGACCACACTTTTTCCCCTAACACCGGACCCAGGGGCTTGCATAAAATACAATTAATAAAATTATTAGATGAAGGAAGAAATGCCATCCCGTAATATGAAGACTGGAAGGCAAAGACAGGAGTGATGGAAGTGTGAGTAATACAATAATGTCATAAGGGATCTTGAACAGTCCTGAGAGGGAGCCTGACCTGAGCTGGTGAGACAAGCCGTGGTCACGGAGAAGAACCTTCTGTCTTGAAAAACACAGAAGGAAGAGTGAAGATGGCTGGGAACTTGCTGCCACAAAAGACTAGAATGTGTCTGGAACAATCCATAAAAAAATTGAGAAATCTTCTGAACCAAATCATATAGTCATCCCAGTTGTTTTCAAGGAATCCGTTTGACTTTAAAGAATTTCAAGCAAATCAGTGCTGGAAACAATCAGGTTTGGGGGTAAACTGGTGAAAGGCAGGAACAGCAACTTTATTAACTGATTTTGACCAGGTTTTGTTTAACTGATTTTCAGAGGGTCAATACATTCTTCATTTCTTGTGGCACCATCATCCCTCATTTACATAAGACTTCTTTCCTGTATTATTTAGTCTCTTTTACTCCAAATATTCTAATATATTTGATGTTTACTCTTTTGTTTGCATGGCTTCTTAAAGAAAACATGTAACATGGTTTTCTCTGAATGCATTGTTTATAGTGTTATGCTATAAATCTCGTTTGTGTCTCAAAATCTCGTATTGCATTTTCAGATTTACACATGTCTCTGTGTGCGCATCTCACTTCTAAATGCTATTTGGTGGATCCTTGCTGGAGCCTGTTACATTGCACCTATTTATTTCAGGGGCTAGCTATCTAAATCACCCAGACTACTTCCAAATCATCACAAACAAAGCTACAATAAATATCCTAATAACGTCCCCTTACAGGTCCATGTAAGGATTTGTTTGAAAAGTGTATTCAGGTAATGACTTGCTGGATCATAAGCCACGTGCATATATATATATACACACACTTGATTAAATGCTGCCAAATTCCTACCCTGAATATCTACCTGCACCAGTTCTCACATTCGTCAGGAACTCACCTGGGTTCCTGGACCTCCACAGGACAGGGCTGAGTCCAGAGAGTAAGTGGCTCAGGTGTGCAGGAGCAGAGATAGCAACTGGGACTTCCCTGAACCAGAGGTAACCATATAACCACATCACTGAAGCTAAAGGTTTTCCTGGCTAGATGAAAGCTTTATGCCCCCAAAGGGGAGCCAGTGATAAAATCAAAAGAAAACAAAACAACAAACCCACAAAGAGAATGGGAGAAACTCATTCCACAAACCAGTGCTTTCACGCTCTTTCCTGCCTGCATGCCTGCATTCAGGGTTTCTGCCTTTACTCTCTCCTTTGCCTGCATGGAGTTTCCCAGACTCCCAGGTGCAGGGTGGGAAGAGGAGAGAAGGGTAAGAAACTCCAGGAGACAGCTCTGGCTCCGTTGGTCTTCTTGTCCCCTCAGCAGACACTTCTGTTCCCATGAGCAGCCAGGACTAGTGTTTCTTTTCAGAAGCGATCTCCACCAAAGCAGGGGCCAATCTGAAGCATTGAAAACAAGGCTGAGTTCCCCTCACAGCATGAGAAGAGGTCGTGGCCAGGATATTTGTCTACCCTGGCTCCACACCAGAAGGACTAAAAATGCTGCTTACTGCCCGCTGGCTGCCTTTGCAGCCACAGGCTGGGGCCGCCTTTCCAGATGTGTCCTTGCAACAGCTCAGTTAGAGCGAACCCTCGTGGCAAGACTTCAGATCTCCAAGTCAGGGAGTTGTATGCTGAGGACCCACCACAGTGAGACTCGAGAAGGCCATGAGAGGACTCCCCCACATCTCATGAAAGATAATTAACCTGAGCTTGAAAGTAAAGTGAAGCGTTAGTTGCTCCCTCAGGGCTAAGGGTAGCCTCAGTAGTGTTGGCAACAAGGGGAGGTTAAGATGGAGAGGAACCTATTAGGACATCCATGTGTGGATTCCTGGACTGAATTCTCCTGTCCAGAGTAATCAGGCCTGAAAGAGGCAGAACCTGGAGGACATGGTGTGGCAGGACAGGAAAGCATCGTGTGCTCATCCGTCTCAGAGGAGAGTATTGGAACCACCTTGGGGAGGTCCTTCTGGCACATGTTTCACACCATCCACCACACCTTCTTCCCGGTGCAAGGAGAGAGGCGGGCAGAGATGCAGAAGACCCTGGCAGAAAGAATTCCCTGCCGCAGGAAGATAGATGCCATCTGAATCATCTCAGTCATCTGGTTTGGTATGGGTACACTTTATAGGACTTTACCTGCACAGGCAAGTATATCATTTGTCCAAACTCCAGATCAGATGGCGAGTGCTACAGAGGGTATGCCTAAGGTTTATTAACAAATCCTGATTAGCGCAATTCTCACCCACCTCACCTCGACCTTCAGTATATCTTGACTCATAACAAAATAAACCCAATGAAATAAAGACACAATGATATTGCCCCTTTACAAAATCTTTTAATGGCTCTTCATGGCATTTTTGTCTACCATCCAAACTTCTTAACTTGACATTCAAGGCCTTCCATCTGATGACCGGCAGTTTCTCTACCTTGTAAGAACTCCCGGTAGGTACTGTTTTCCCACAGAGCCCTCTCCCCAAATTTTGATCATACCAAACCATTCTCCCTGGATCACATTGCTTTAGGATACCTCCGTTCTTTCCCACAAGTGGGCTTTCTGCATAGACACAACCCCAGGTCCCTCACCTCCCGCTAAGAATCAGTTTCAACATTCTGTTCCAACAACTCTTTTGGGATTATGCCCCAAGATCAGAGTCATCTCACCTGTTCTCACTGCCCACTTGAGTAAGCCTCTCATCACAGACATCACATGTCTTCACATCTGTGACCTCGAAAGCTAGCACAGCACTGCACGATACACTCCAAGTGTGGTTAGCGTCCCTCCCACCTTACTAATGGGGTGGGGACAATGGCTTCAACTCAGGCCCCCCACCTACCCATATAAGGAAGAAATCCAGCCTTTCCCTATACAGTTCTTCTTTCCCCTGCTCCTCTCAGAATCTCCCACCTCAAAAAAGCTAATTTCTTTGTCTCAACACAGGAGTCACAGCCCAGTGATGCCCCCTTGCGACTGGCATATCCCACAACAACTACGGGAAACTGCTTGGTAAATTGCTCGGGGCTGCCTATCTCATCTGAAGCAAGGAGGCTGAGCTCTTTTCCCTCATACAGCTCCTTGCCAAGAATGTAAATGTTCTTCAGACTCTGAGAGAAGAATGCTTCCTCGCTTGTAATACTCAGGCAAGTCTGAACCTCAAATTGACCCAGGTTTCCAGTATCCCAACTCTGGAACACGTGTCTCTCTCCATTCCCCCAGGACACAAATTTGCCATAGGGAGGTGAGCAAGGATAGGGAAGAACTTGAACCATCGTTTTGTCAAAGACACAAACTTCCTCTTCCTTCCCTATCCCCCAACTCCTTTCAACAGATTCAGCGCAGCATCAGCTTGCTGGCCCCAGGTCCCCTCTGCAGTGAACATTTTAGAGCGGAAGCCTTGGGGCCAGTGCCTGCCTTGGTAGTGGCTGGAGTTAACCTGGTCCACCCACTTTAAGAGATTCCAGGAGCCTCACAATTTACAATGAAGATTTAGGATCTCCATCCTTTCTTCCAACCCCTTATGCAAGTGGACCCATACTTCTTAAGGAATCTTCACCACATGACAAAAGTCTTTCTCATGCACAAATGTATGTTTCAAGTGAGGGAAAAATCCAGGAGATCCAAGCAGCAAATCCTACAAAACAAGAGGGCCAGATTGACAGAACAAACGTCGGGAAACAGACCCCTCCTTGAACACACCTACTGCTCCCCAGTCAAGGTTTCTTTGTCCCGTGACCAGATCTTCTGAGGAGGATGAAAGGCTGATCCAGGCTTCCATGCACTGAGCCCAGCCAGTCCTTGGAGAATCGAGCCTCAGGGACTCCCACTTGGTTCCAGCACCCCTTTATTCTTTCACTTTAACAAACCCACTAACATTTCTATTTCTTATTAATCAGCTTTAACACATTTTACAAATTGTCTTGGTAGCACACTCACCAATCCTCTGGATTTATGGAATTCACCTCACTTCCTAAATATCACTTTTGATAGAACATGTGTCATTTTCTATAAATATTGAAAAATCAATAATTGCTGCCAGAAATCCTGTAATTGTTCAAATCCCAGGCAAGACAGAACGACTAGAAATACCATTCTCGTTTAAAATTCAGAAATAAGACAGATCTGACTGCTTATTCCTCTGATGCTTCTACCATGTGCCTGGCTTCAATAATCAGGACACAGCCTGCCTCCTTCACTCTCCCTTCTGCCACATTTTTGTAGCTCTATATCTATCTCTAAATGAACAGATTTAGCATGCCGCCTCATCAAGCAGAGGTGAGACGCACAGGTCTGATACAGCCAGCTGGGATGGGAAGGAGAGTAGAGTTAAATATAGGCATATGGTCCTAAAGTGCCGTACTGGTGGTACAGAATTTTGAGTTCTTTCTGCACTAATCTAGACTATACACATAAATTTATACTTATATAAAGTACATAACTATTATATATTGTTAATGTGTTTGTATAATATATTTATATACAGTTAATACACCATAGGGAAATGGCAACTCACTCTAGTATTCTTGCCTGGACAATCCCAAGGACAGAGGAGCCAGCCGACTACGGTCTATGGGGTCACAAAATGGTTGCACATGACTTACTGACTAAACAAATATACCATAAATATAATTCACATATTTAATTAGATATTATCTTATAGATATAGTTACATTTAATATGAACACATACATATTTATATATTTAATATAATGTTAGTGTGGAGACCAGCCTGAGCAGCCTGAGGTTGTAAAAATTGTTTCTAGCCCTGATTTGTTCCCTAGCCTGTAATCAGTCTACCATGAGAGGCGCCACTAGGGACACAGGTATGAGAACAGTGTCTTCTGACTTCTTCGGGAGCATTCCAGGGAACAAGGAGAAGGGTTAAAAATTTATTAGGGGCTCTAAAGAAACAGACCTGCACCCACGGGCTCTTTGTTAATCTTAAATCAGGGCTATTGTCTTAAGAGGAAAGAAAAACACAGAGGGGGATCATACTCGCATCTTAAGAATACAGCCCCCCAGAGTCAAGCTAAAAGTTGATTGCCTCGGGCCATTCAACTAAAGCAGCATAATTGTAGGTCAGTTAGCTATTTAGGCCTAATAACGAATAAACCTATCCCCGAAAAGGCCAAAGTTTGTGAACCAATCAAAACACTCCATCTCAACTGCACCTGTTTATGATTTTTTGCTTATAAACGCTCTGTAACAATTGTTCGGGGTTCATCTCCTCGGGTGGAGATTGAACCCCGGCGCGTCGGCTTAATAAATCCTCTTGCTAATTGCATCGAGTCCGAGCTCGGTGATCTTGGCGACGACGGGTCCAGGGCAAAGACCGGGAGGTCTAACATTTTGGGGGCTCGTCCGGGATCCCTCGCTTGTCTCAGATCTCCCTGACTTCTGGATTCGGAGGTACGCTCGAGCTTTGTTATGTGTCTTTGTTGCATTCACTCTATCGTCACTGTAATAAGGTACCGTTCACGTGTCAGCCCACCTCTGTTTTCTGCTGCCTAATCTCCTCGGGTGGAGATTGAACCCCGGCGCGTCGGCTTAATAAATCCTCTTGCTAATTGCATCGAGTCCGGTCTCGGTGATCTTGGCGACGACGGGTCCAGGGCAAAGACCGGGAGGTCTAACATTTTGGGGGCTCGTCCGGGATCCCTCGCTTGTCTCAGATCTCCCTGACTTCTGGATTCGGAGGTACGCTCGAGCTTTGTTATGTGTCTTTGTTGCGTTCACTCTATCGTCACTCTGTAATAAGGTACCGTTCACGTGTCAGCCCACCTCTGTTTTCTGCTGCCTGGAAGGCAGGTCCGAGACGGTTCTTGGGGACGCCCAGAACGTCAATCTGGAAGGAGGGATCGAATTGTTCCCCCTTCATCCAATTCTGGTGGAGCCCCAGACGCGGCTCCCATCTGTAGCCTTTTCTGTTTGTGGGCAGACCCGTGGCAGCCGTTTTTGTCTCGTCTTTTTGTCACTCTTCTAGGCTCTGTTTGTCTCTCTCCTGACTTGTCTTTTTCGTGACGACCTGACGATGGGACAGACAGTGACCACCCCCTTATCGTTGACTATAGATCATTGGACTGAACTTAAGGCTAGGGCTCATAATCTTTCAGTTGAGGTAAAGAAAGGGAAATGGCGGACCTTGTGTTCAGCAGAATGGCCTGATTTCCAGACAGGATGGCCACCTGAAGGATCCTTCTCTTTAGAACAGATCAATTTAGTTAGGGCTGTAATCTTTACCCCTCGACCTCATGGGCATCCTGATCAAGTACCCTATATTAGTGTATGGGAAGACTGGTTCTCTCTCCACCAAAGTGGGTCCAGCCGTTTGTTCTTTCCACAGGAATCCAACCAGGACCAACTGCAGGGGTCCTCGCCTTAAAATCTGCAACGGAAGCAGAGGCCCCTGCTAAAAAGATATATCCAGATACCCAGACTGACCTTTTACTCCTAGACCCCCCCTCCACCCTATCTTTGGGCGCCGGTCCCCTCGGAGGAACCACCCCCTGCGGTCCCCGCAGCTCAGCCGGTGGCCCAGCCGACAGCACCATCCGAGCCTACCCAGGAGGGGGGGCTCGGGCAGCGGCTGGAACAAGAAGCCGCCGAGCAACCACCCCGGAATCTACTGCCTTCCCCCTCCGGGAATATGGCCCCCCTGACAACCAGGGAAACCGGCCACTCCAATATTGGCCGTTCTCTGCTTCAGAACTTTATAACTGGAAAAACCATAACCCTTCTTTTTCTGACAACCCACAGGCACTAACTGCTTTAATAGAGTCTGTTGTCTTTTCACATCAGCCCACTTGGGATGATTGTCAGCAGCTACTGCAGATTCTCCTCACAACTGAGGAGAGGCAGCGAGTATTGCTGGAAGCCCGAAAAAATGTGCCCGGGGATGACGGGCACCCTACGGCATTACCAAATGAAATAGATGCTGGTTTTCCACTGACGAGACCCAACTGGGACTACAACTCTCCGGCAGGTAGGGAGCATCTGAGGGTCTATCGCCAGGCTCTGGTGGCGGGTCTCCGAGGGGCAGCAAAGCACCCCACAAATCTGGCTAAGGTAAGAGAAGTGACTCAAAGGCCCACTGAGTCACCGACTGTGTTCTTAGATAGGCTAATGGAGGCATTTAAACGATTTACTCCCTATGATCCTACATCCGAGGAGCATAGGGCAACTGTAGCAATGGCTTTTATTGATCAATCCGCCTCAGACATTAGAAAGAAATTGCAGAGACTAGACGGGCTGCAAGGTTTTTCCCTCCAGGATCTGGTTAGGGAGGCAGATAAAGTGTTTAATAAAAGAGAAACAGAGAAGAAAAAGAAAAAAAAAAAGAGAGAAAAGAACAAGACCAATGAGAGTTAGAAAGAGAAAAGAGACAGGAGAAAAATTTGACTAGGATTTTAGCTACGGTAATAAGAGAGAGTAGAGGGAGAGATGGAGCTGAAGACAAAGATCGCGGGAAAAGCAAAGTAAAAAATAGGCCACCTCTAGATAAAAATCAGTGTGCGTACTGCAAAGAGACAGGACATTGGCTCAAAGACTGCCCCAAAAAGAAGAGGGGAAGGCCTTCCACCCCCGATAAAATCCTTACTCTCGAAGAAGAATATTAGGGAAGACGGGGCTCGGATCCCCTCCCCGAGCCTAGGGTAACTCTCAAGGTGGAGGGGAAGCCTGTGCAGGTTCTGGTAGACACAGGAGCCCAACATTCGGTCCTGCTACAACCGGAAGGGGAATTATCTACTAAAAAGGCCTGGGTGCAGGGCGCTACGGGGTATCGTCAATATCCATGGACTACCCGAAGAACAGTGGACCTCGGCGTGGGCCGGGTATCCCACTCGTTCTTGGTAATCCCCGAATGCCCATACCCCCTGCTGGGGCGGGACTTACTCACAAAAGTAGGGGCCCAGATTCATTTTCTCACCGAAGGCACCACAGTGACAGACGGAGAGGGGAGGCCACTACAGGTTCTGACTTTAAACCTGGAAGATGAACACAGACTGTTCGAAGGCCCCTTCCCTGAGATCACCGACATGCAGGAGTGTCTGGCTAAGACCCCTCTAGCCTGGGCCGAAGTCTCTGGCATGGGGATGGCAGTCAGGCAACCCCCCGTGGTGATAGAAGTTAAGGGCTCGTCTACCCCCGTGTCTGTCCACCAGTACCCGATGAGCAAAGAGGCTAGAGATGGGATCCGCCCTCACATTCAGCGGCTCCTTAAATTAGGCATATTGATAAAATGCCAATCAGCCTGGAACATCCCTTTGCTCCCAGTTCGCAAACCCGGAACAGGCGACTACCGCCCTGTACAAGACCTGAGAGAGGTCAACAAACGGGTGAATACTCTCCCCTCCAGCCGGAAGTGGTATACTGTTTTGGACTTAAAAGATGCTTTCTTCTGCCTCCAACTCAGCCCCATCAGCCAATCTATTTTTGCCTTTGAGTGGAAAGACCCCCTTACAGGACTCTCTGGGCAGCTAACGTGGACTAGACTGCCGCAAGGATTCAAGAACTCACCAACAATCTTTGATGAAGCCCTCCACCAGGACCTTGCACATTTCCGTGCCACCAACCCCCAGGTAACCCTGCTCCAATATGTAGATGACCTACTTCTAGCCGCGGACACTAAAGAAGAGTGCTGGAAAGGAACTGAGACCCTACTAATCGAACTCGGATCTCTCGGTTACCGCGCCTCCGCAAAAAAGGCCCAGATCTGCCGACAGCAGGTCAGTTACCTGGGGTATCTAATTAAGGACGGAAAACGGTGGCTTTCAGAGGCTAGAAAAGAAACGGTGGCCAGAATACCGGCCCCTAAAAATCCTCAGCAAGTCAGGGAGTTCCTGGGTACTGCAGGATTTTGCAGGCTCTGGATTCCGGGATTTGCAGAGATGGCTGCTCCCTTGTACCCCCTAACAAAGGGGAATATCCCCTGTGTCTGGGGAGAAAACGAGCAGAAAGCTTTTGACAATATTAAGCGAGCCCTGTTATCAGCTCCTGCCCTGGGACTCCCAGACGTGAGCAAGCCGTTTCACCTTTATGTAGCAGAAAATAATGGCATTGCTAAAGGGGTCCTCACTCAAAAGCTGGGACCATGGAATCGGCCTGTGGCATACCTGTCAAAAAAACTGGACCTTGTAGCTGCTGGCTGGCCAAATTGCTTACGTATAGTGGCAGCCGTGGCAGTGCTTGTAAAAGATGCAGACAAACTGACTTTGGGACAGAACTTGGTCATCACAGCTCCCCACACCCTGGAGAGTGTGATCCATCAGCCTCCTGAAAGATGGCTAACAAACGCCAGGATGACCCACTACCAGACGCTGCTCCTAAACTCTGAGCGAATTAAGTTTACACCAGCTACTGGATTAACCCTGCCACGTTGCTACCAGACCCTGACCAATCCGAAGTGACACACGACTGCCAGGAAGTACTGGCTGAGGTCCATGGGCCCCGCAAGGATCTCTCCGACCAGCCACTTCGGAATGCTGAGGTAACTTGGTATACCGACGGAAGCAGTTTTCTCGAAAACGTGGCAGTGCTTGTAAAAGATGCAGACAAACTGACTTTGGGACAGAACTTGGTCATCACAGCTCCCCACGCCCTGGAGAATGTGATCCGCCAGCCTCCTGAGAGATGGCTAACAAACGCCAGGATGACCCACTACCAGACGCTGCTCCTAAACTCTGAGCGAATTAAGTTTACACCAGCTACTGGACTTAACCCTGCCACGCTGCTACCAGACCCCGACCAATCCGAAGTGACACACGACTGCCAGGAAGTACTGGCTGAGGTCCATGGGACCCGCAAGGATCTCTCCAACCAGCCACTTTGGAATGCTGAGGTAACTTGGTATACCGACGGAAGCAGTTTTCTTGAAGAAGGTAAGCGGCAGGCTGGGGCGGCTGTGGTGGATGGGACTAACGTGATTTGGGCAACCGCCTTACCCCAAGGAACATCAGCCCAAAAGGCCGAGTTGATTGCCCTCACAAAGGCACTTGAGCTGTCAAAAGGAAAACGAGTTAACATCTACACTGACAGCAGATATGCCCTCGCTACTGCACATGTTCATGGGGCTATATATCAACAGAGAGGGCTCCTCACGTCGGCTGGTAAAAAAATTAAAAATAAGGATGAAATCTTGGCGTTGTTGGCTGCCCTTATGCTCCCCAAAAAGGTCAGCATAATTCATTGCCCTGGACACCAGAAAGATCAGTCCCCATTGAAGAAGGTAAGCGGCGGGCTGGGGCGGCTGTGGTGGATGGGACTAACGTGATTTGGGCAACTGCCTTACCCCAAGGAACGTCAGCCCAGAAGGCCGAGTTGATTGCCCTCACAAAGGCACTTGAGCTGTCAAAAGAAAAACGAGTTAACATCTACACTGACAGCAGGTATGCCTTCGCTACTGCGCATGTTCATGGGGCCATATATCAACAGAGAGGGCTCCTTACGTCGGCTGGTAAAGAAATTAAAAATAAAGATGAAATCTTGGCGCTGTTGGCCGCCCTTATGCTCCCCAAAAAGGTCAGCATAATTCATTGCCCTGGACACCAAAAAGATCAGTCCCCAGTGGCAAAGAAAAACAATATGGCTGACCGGGTCGCACGAGAAATAGCGAAAAAGGGTGAAATACCAGAATTGCTGGTTGCTCACTCCAAGGAAAAAGACAACCCCTCTCCACAACCTGAAAAAGAACAGGCTGTGGAGACAAAAAAAGTTAAAGAAATATTAGAGCAAATGCACCATTGGACTCACCTGGGAGCTAAGAAACTAGTTTCCCTCTTGCATAAGACAGGGCGTCAGGTGTCGGGGCTTGTCAAACTGGCTGAGCAGATAGTCCAGAATTGCAAGCCTTGCCAAGAAGTAAACATTGGCCGAAACAAAGCAAGCCAGGGTAAGCGGCTGCACGAGACAGACCAGGAATTTATTGGGAGGTAGATTTCACAGAAATACGCCCTGCGAGGTACGGCAACAAATACCTGCTGGTTTTTGTGGACACCTTCTCAGGGTGGGTAGAAGCTTTCCCCACCAAAAATAAAAATGCATTAACGGTGGCCAAGAAGATTTTAAAAGAAATCTTCCCGCGGTTTGGGGCTCCAAAGGTGATAAGGTCAGATAATGGGCCAGCTTTTACCGCCCAAGTAAGCCTAAGTTTCTGGGGACTAATTGGAAGTTACATTGTGCATACAGACCCCAGAGTTCAGGACAGGTAGAGAGGATGAACAAAACTCTAAAAGAGACCTTAACTAAATTGTCCTTAGAGACTGGCGATATTGACTGGACGGTGCTCCTTCCCTTCGCCCTGTTCAGGGTAAAAAATACCCCTTCCCACTTCGGTTTAATGCCCTTTGAGATCTTGTACGAGTCACCTCCCCCCATCCTCTCTATTAGTAAAAAATTTGATCCTGCTAAATTTAATAACAAGAGTTTATGTGCTAGGCTCATAGGCCTTCAGTTGGTCCAGAGAGCAGTGTGGTCTCAGCTTGCGGAAGCATATCAACCCGGTAGCCCAGGAGAAGCCCACCCGTTCCAAGTAGGAGACTTGGTTTACGTCCGCCGACACCGACAGCAAAACCTGGAGCCTCAGTAGAAAGGACCCTACATCGTCCTGCTCACCACCCCTACTGCTGTTAAAGTAGATGGCATCTCCTCCTGGATCCACGCTTCCCACGTCAAAGCTGCTCCAGAACCGTCACCTCAATGGACAGCTCACCATACTTCTCACCCCTTAAAACTCAGACTCCGCCGTTCCCCTCCCTGTTAGTCCTCTTTCAGATTATTTGTCCGGTAACGTTACAGACGCCATTGCAGAAATACAAGATAATGTCTCTAAACTAGGAGATAGTTCCCCCTCCTTCCTAACAGAGGTTCTGTCATGGTTTAAATTTGGATGGTGGAAGTCTGTTCTTATGATTATTTTTGCAGTTTTAGCCTTCTCCTGTTTGGCCCTTGTCTTCTAAATTGTCTGTCAAATTGTATTAGCTTAAATAGCTACCATAGTGTTAAAAAAACCAGATAAATTAATGATTTTAAGATTAAAATCAAACACAAAAGAAGAGGGGAATGTAGAGACCAGCCTGAGCAGCCTGAGGTTGTAAAAATTGTTTCTAGCCCTGATTTGTTCCCTAGCCTGTAATCAGTCTACCATGAGAGGCGCCACTAGGGACATAGGTATGAGAACAGTGTCTTCTGACTTCTTCGGGAGCATTCCAGGAAACAAGGAAAAAGGTTAAAAATTTATTAGGGGCTCTAAAGAAACAGACCTGCACCCACGGGCTCTTTGTTAATCTTAAATCAGGGCTATTGTCTTAAGAGGAAAGAAAAACACAGAGGGGAACCATACTCGCATCTTAAGAATACAGCCCCCAGGAGTCAAGCTAAAAGTTGATTGTCTCAGGCCATTCAACTAAAGCAGCATAATTGTAGGTTAGTTAGCTATTTAGGCCTAATAACGAATGAACCTATCCCCGGAAAGGCCACAGTTTGTAAACCAATCAAAACACTCCATCTCAACTGCACCTGTTTATGATTTTTTGCTTATAAACTGCTCTGTAACAATTGTTCGGGGTTCATCTCCTCGGGTGGAGATTGAACCCCGGCGCGTCGGCTTAATAAATCCTCTTGCTAATTACATCGAGTCTGAGTCTCGGTGATCTTGGCGACGACGGGTCCTGGGCAAAGACCGGGAGGTCTAACACCATGACTCGGGTTTAACCTGGCTGAGACAACCTCTGTGTGGAAGAGGCCAAGCACAGCAGGAGCCCAACTCAGTGAAGCTCCTGCGGTAGAACCAGAGCCCAGCGCAGGGGAAGGCCCACCATACTGGAAACCGGGACAGTGAAAAACGAACTCAGCAGAAAGCTCACGTGGCTCAGTCTCAGATTTCAGAAGACCTCTGGTTAAGGTAGGAGGTCCTTGCTCCTATGGCTGGAGGGATATCCCTAACGAAATCTAATTCCTTTACAAATCTCTCATTTCTTGTTTCCTCGAACCTCCTGCAAACAGGTGGGCACAATTGAGGGACTCTGGAGAGGCTGCTGCTGCTGCTGCTAAGTCGCTTCAGTCGTGTCCGACTCTATGCGACCCCATAGACGGCAGCCCACCAGGCTCCCCTGTCCCTGGGATTCTCCAGGCAAGAACACTGGAGTGGGTTGCCATTTCCTTCTCCAATGCATGAAAGTGAAAAATGAAAGTGAAGTCCCTCAGTTGTGTCTGACTCTTAGTGACCCCATGGACTGTAGCCCACCAGGCTTCTCTGTCCATGGGAGTTTCCAGGCAAGAGTATTGGAGTGGGGTGCCATTGCCTGAGGCTACTCCTCAGCATATCCCACAGGCGCTAACTGCTGAGCCCCAGTAGTTGTTACACAAGCTGATGGGGGTTCTTCTGTCCTTTCTCTTCTGTGCCAAGGATCAGACCAATGAAACTATGAACACTGGTCAGATATTTGGCGAATTTTCCAGCAGGCTATGAAGGGGATTCCTTGGCACGTTTTTCCCACTGCTTTTCCTCCTGTCCTTCAGCCCTCTCCCGGGACTTGAGCCCGACCAAAACCCAGAATGGCTTCGGGTCCCTAATAAAGCTCAGGCTCTGAGGTCTCATTGCAAAAATTCATGGAAAGTCAAGCGATAAATAAGAGATAGACTTGTTAGGATTCACAGAAAAGCTCCACACTCTACAGGGTACACGCCAAGGAATGTGGCCTGGCTAGGTTTTTGCACGGGGTGAATTCATATGCTAATGAGCGAGAGGATCTTCCCAGCCATTGGGGAACCACCCACTCCTCCATCTTTTGACAGTGCCTTGGAGGTGTCCTGCCACCTCTGGGTGTGTCTATTGGCTTATAGATTGGGGATTAAGGTTTACTTGAATTTGACTTGTCATCTTGGACCCAACTGATTTTAATTGGTTTACATTATACCCTTGTGCTATGTCATTCTTTCAAAGGTTGTGCTCTGCCCCCCTCCCTCCTGTTTCTGCTGTTTTCCTGAGCCCCATCCAGACCCACAAGGTTGCCTCTACAATCTTCTGGAGAGACAACCAGAAAATAGCTGGCCTTGGGAGGGAAATACTGTATAATATCCAACCCCTCTAGATATTCAGGCCTTCATCTTCCATGTTTCCTACAACATGTGCAACACCAGCATCTCTCAGTGAACCTGCTAGGGAGACAGGTGCACAGTGCCTGCTAGAAGTCCATCATTTGGCATCCTTTCAAAGGCAACTGGGCTTCCAGGGATAATGTCTGCCACCTTGGGAGTTAGCCCTGCAGGCTGTTTGGGCCCAAGCCCTTAGCACCTTTCTCCTAAAGTTACAAACATACCCCTGGATCAAATCTCCACTCCAATTTTATGGAACATTTGGTCTGTTGCCTCTAAACAAATTGGTTCTTAAGCCAATTACTAACTCCTACAATCAGGACCCTGCCCCCTTGTAGGCAACACTGCTCCACCCAGCCTATTATTTAGGAGGACTAGGGGAAAAAATCAGTGATTTACAACTCCTTAGAGTAAGAGGACAAGACTTATGACTGTTTCACTGTTTCCCAGTCTCAGGGCACAGGCCTGGATTGTTTTACATCATGATATTTATTCCCATCCATGGTGGGGAAACTAACAATGAGTTATAAACCCCTTAATTCTACCCAGCACTGGTCACGCTGGAGACCTTGAGGATGCCCAAACTCCAGTCTGGGGGTCCCAGGAGGTTATCACGCCTTGACCTGCCTAGGGGTCTGGTCCTCAAAAGGTTGTCACGCTTCAACCTGCTCAGGGATCTGCCAGTCCCAGGGGTCCCAGGAGGTCGTCACGCCTCGACCTGCCCAGGGACCCAATTCTCGGAAGGCTGTCACACCTTGACCTGCCTGGGGATTTGATCTCTAGGAGGCTGTCACACCTCAGCCTGCCTGGGGATCTGCACCCTGACCCGGGGACGCCTGGCTCTCAGGTTGCAACAGTTGTGGGTAGGATAAGCTTCAGAAAGACTCACCCCTAAAGAAGCCACCCATGAAAACAACAAAGCCTGTTATCTGTGGGACTGTGCCCAGTCTCAACAATAACTCAGGAGCCCAAGGAGAACCCCATTGCCTTTCTGGAAAGGCTAAAAGAGGCCCTCCAAAAGTTTACCAATCTGGACTTAGACTCTTACGAGGGACAGGTGATTTTAAAGGATAAATTCCTGTTCCAATGTGCATCAGATATCAGAATTAAGTTACAACAACTACAGCAGCAAGACCCTGCTTCCTCTTTAGATGAGATGGTCCAGACAGCCACCAATACCTTTTATAACAGAACAGGAGAAGGAGGGCAAGGCCCAGGATAGGGAGAGAAAGAAAGAGACAAGGCATGCCCAGATGCTGGCCATCCTCCAGAGAAGCCCTATGGCAAACCCTGAATCCTTGAAGGACAAGGCACGAGATAAATGCCTGATATGTAGACAGGCAGGGCATTGGGCCAAAGAGTGTCCAAACCGTGACAAGTATCCTAGAATGGCTTGCCACAAATGCCATCAACTGGGACGTAAGGCGGCACTCTGCCCTCGGGACCCAAGAGCCTGAAGGTCAAGTGCCAAGCCTACCCTCACAATGGTTCAAGAGGACTGAATCGGCTCGCTCCAGCCAGCCCGCCTGTCACACATAACCATCACAGGGCTGGAGCCAAGGTTGCAACTGGATGTGGCAGGTAGGTTCGAAAATTTCTTGGTTGACACAGGGGCTACCTACTCTGTCTTGACCTCCTACTCTGGAGACTTCTCCTCCCAAACTTGGGTGCTACAGGAAAAGCAACTACTAAAAGATTCACCTGAGCACTTCTTTGTTGCTGGGATGGACAAATACTTTCCCACCGGTTTCTGGTGGTTCCTGAGTGTCATACTCCCTTATTGGGAAGAGATATACTCACTAAACTGGGGACCACCCTTGTGATGAAAAGTTTTTCAGCCCCTAGAGCTCTAGAGCTCCTGGTTACTACTGAAGAACCCATTGCACCTTCAATAGAGAGGAACCAAAAACTATGGGAAGACAACTTAACCCCCAAGTGTGGAACCAGGGGATTCCTGGACGATCCCACCAAGCTGAACCAGTCATCATTGTCCTCTGAAATCCCACTTGGTTTCCTAGCCGGAAACAATACCCTCTCAAAAGATAGGCTTGGGAGGGACTACAGTCTTTAATAAATAAAATTCCTTGCTTATGGGCTATTGGTCCCCACCAGTTTGCCACGTAACACCCCAATCCTCTCAGTGAAGAAAAAAGACATAACCTGGCGAATGGTTCAAGATCTCCGGATCATAAATAAAGCTGTAGTCCCCCTCCATCCCACAGTACCCAATCCCTATGTAATCTTGGGGAAAATCCCACCCAGTGCCAAGTGGGTTGCAGTCTTGGATCTCAAAGATGCATTTTTTTGCATACCACTGGCTAAAGAATCCCAACATCTTTTTGCCTTTGAGTGGGAGGCCCCAGGAGAAAAACACCAAAAGATGACTTCAGGGGTTCAGAGATAGCCCCCACCTGTTTGGACAGGAACTTAGCTGAGATCTCATAGATCTGGACCTGGGACCTATGGGAAAATATTACAATACGTAGATGACCTACTAATCTGCTCTCCAGATGAGAAAAGTGCCCAACAACATGCAATTCAGTTCTAAACTTCTTGGCAGAAACGGGATATAAGGTCATCTGTGCCTTAGCACAGATGACAAAGGTCACTTACCCGGGAGTTCAGATTACACACGGGTCCAGAAGGCTATCCTCTGATCGGGTATAAGAAATCCTCCAGTTGCCCTCCCCCACAACTGGAAAAAATTGTGAGCTTTCCTGGGGCTAACTGGATATTGTGGAATCTGGATACCAACTATGGTCTAATTGCCTAGCCCTTATATGAAAGCTTAAAGGGATGAGATGATTCAATCCCAGTGTTGTGGAGAACTCCTCAAAAGAAGACAGAGGCTACACTAAAACAGGGCTTAACTCAGGCACCTGCCTTGAGGTTGCCAGACCCAGAAAAAGCATTCCAACTTTATGTCCATGAAAGAGAGGGAATAAGGGTCCAGAAGGCTATCCTCTGATCGGGTATAAGAAATCCTCCAGTTGCCCTCCCCCACAACTGGAAAAAATTGTGAGCTTTCCTGGGGCTAACTGGATATTGTGGAATCTGGATACCAACTATGGTCTAATTGCCTAGCCCTTATATGAAAGCTTAAAGGGATGAGATGATTCAATCCCAGTGTTGTGGAGAACTCCTCAAAAGAAGACAGAGGCTACACTAAAACAGGGCTTAACTCAGGCACCTGCCTTGAGGTTGCCAGACCCAGAAAAAGCATTCCAACTTTATGTCCATGAAAGAGAGGGAATAGCCTTGGGAGTGTTAACTCAAAGGTTAGGATCTGAGCCCTAGCCTGTAGCTTATCCAAGAGGCTCGATCCAACCAGAGGCTGGCCCCCTCTGCCTTCGAAATCTTGCAGCTATTGCAATCATGGTAGAAGATGCTTTAAAACTCTCCTTTGGGGAAAAACTATTTTTACCAGCCACCAAATAAAACAACTCCTAAGTGGGAGAGGCCATTTATGGATGTCTGATCAAAGAATCCTCAGATATCAAGTAATCCTGATGGAAAATCCAGCCTTCATTGTATCTCCTTGTAAGGTTCTTGACCCAGCAGCCTTCTGCCTAACCCCAAGGGCTCTCTCCCCTTTCACTCTTGTCTAGAAACCTTGGACCACTGGACAAAACCCCGAGAGAGATTGTCAGAAGATCCTCTGACCAATCCTGAGGAGATTTGGTACACCGATGGAAGCAGGTTTGTCTTGGATGGAAAAAGAAGAGCCAGATATGCAGTAGTCTCCAATTTTAAGATCATAGAGGCTAAGCCTCTGCCATTAGGTACTTCAGCACAATTAGCTGAGCTCATAGCCCTGACTTGAGCTTTAGAGCTGGGAAAAGGAAAAGAATAGCCATTTACACTGACTCCAAATATGCCTTTCTGGTGCTACATACACATGCTGCTATTTGGAAAGAAAGGGGCCACTTGACCACCTGAGGGTCTCCAATCAAATATGGTGATCAAATTCTTAGACTCTTGGAGGCAGTCCATCTGCCCACTGAAGTTTCAGTCTCCCACTGTAAAGGACACCAAAAAGGGAAAACAGAAGTGGCACAAGGGAACCAAAAAGCTGATCAGACAGCTAAGAGAGCAGCATTACAGAACCATGACCTAATAGGGGTTGCCACCCTAGTTCTACAGACTAATTTGCCAAAAACTCCTTCATATACTGAAGATGAGACTCTTAAAGCTAAGAGTGAGGGCTTTCAAGAAGATCATATGGGGTGGTTCTAAAAGGAGGGACTCCTTTTTCTGCCTGGGAACCTCCAATGGAAGTTGGTTAACTCCTTACATGTCACCACTCATTTAGGGGAGAAGGCCCTCCAAAAATTACTGGAAAGGTCCTTCAGAGGAACAGCCTCCAAATAACTATAAGGCAAGTAGTCTCCTCTTGTCCCACTTGCCAATTAAACAACCCTCAAGGAGCTCAAAGACCCCAGCTAGCCCAGCCTGTCAAATGACATGGGACCTATCCAGGAGAGGACTCGCAGATGGACTTCACCCAGATGTCAGTTTCTCAAAGGTATAAGTACTTATTAGTCATGATGGATACATTCACAGGATGGATTGAAGGCTTTCCCAACTGGACTGAGAAGGCTGAGGAGGTGGTAAAAAAAAAAAAACTGCTCCATGAAATAATTCCAAGATTTGGTCTGCTCAGGTCATTACAAAGTGACAATGGGACATCATTTACTTCTAAGGTCACCCAAGGGGTCTCTAAAGCATTGGGCATTATTTATTATCTCCATTGTGCCTGGAGGCCTCAGTCTTCAGGAAAAGTAGAAAGAATCAACCAGTTCTTAAGATCAGCGATAAAAAAGATAACCCAGGAGACCTCCCTGAGATGGAAGGAGGCTTTACCAAAAGCTCTCCTCTGCATCCTATTGCCCCTAAGGAACAGGATGGTCTTAGTCCTTATGAGATGCAATGTGGGAGACCTTTTGTTTATGTCAATGATCTCTTCCTAGATCCAGAGGTTCAGACCCTCCAGTCTTATACCATGGCCATTGGACAATTCCAGAAGGATATACACTTGTGGGATATGAACCAGGACCCAAAAGATTCTAAGGAGTCACCATTATATGCTCCAGGGACTCAAGTCCTAATTAAAGTCTGGAAAGATGAGTCCCCAGAAGGCTCAACTCCAGCCCACATGGAAGGGACCCTACCCTGTAATACTTTCTACCCCCACAACAGTCAAGGTACCAGGAATGGCGCCTGGATTCACTACTCATGAGTCAAGCCATGGGGGAAAAAAAAAAAAAAAAAACAGAAAAGACACTCAATACACCTGTGAGCCCCTGGGAGATATCAGAGACCTATTTGGAGCTACAAATAAGTGCCATTCTAATGAACACCCCCCAAATCTGGTTTCTGGAATAAGATTTCTCAGGATAGCTCTAAAAAGCCAACACAGCTTGGTAGGGACTGTACTCCAAAACAGACAGAAGATAGATCTTCTGATCCCTAAACAAGGAGAGATTTGAGCCATCCTGGTGATGTGAGTTTGAAATTGGCTAATGCCCCTATTAGTTCTTATTATGCTATATTGATGATGCTTATGACTATTCCATGTACTGTCAATTGTCTAACTTGTTTTGTCTCTGCCTAGGTCAACAAGCTACAACATGCAATGCCAGTTCAACAAAGATATAAAACTACAGCCGACCACGAAAAATATCACTCACCCTTAGATAGACACTGCTATAAGGACTCTGAGGCTTGAGACTAACAAGAGGGGGAGGCCCAATACCCCTCGCCATCCCAGTTCAGCAGGAAGTAGCCAGAAAGACCTTGATGCCCCTATTTCCAAAGAATTGGGCCTCCCATCTCTTGAGGGGGGAATGTTAGGTAGTTAGAATAGGGAAAAGGAGTGCAGAATGGTGGTGGCTAAAAGATAAGGAAGACAAAAGCCCACAAAAATAGAACAAAGGAAGGTCCAAGGACTGGAGTGAAGACCTCAGGTAACAAACAACACTCCTGGCTCACCCAATTTATATAGGACAGGCCCAGGGGAGGAAAAACATATAAAAAGAGGAGCCAAAGCTAGCTCTCTCTCTCTCTCTCTCTCTCTCTCTCTCTCTCTCTCTCCCCCAAGCGCTGGGCCACTCTTCTGTTCGCTTCTTTGGATCAATGTACCCTCACACCTCGAAGATGGATTTTCCTGCTATCTTCTAAATAAAATAGAGCTGTAACACTGAGCTGTAACACTGATTTGTCTAAGAGCTATAATATGGTCTGTTCTAGACGTGAGAGCTATAACACGGTCTGTTCAAGACCCAAGAGCTGTGACACGCCAAGGGGGCTTTAATGTCTGTCACTCCAAATCTTTGTTGTGATGAAACAAAAACCAAGGAGCATACATTCACCTGACAGTATTATCTACATATCAGAGGTTATTATATTTCTCCCAACAGTCTTGAGTCAGGCTTGTGCTTCATGCAGCCCAGCATTTTGCATGAGGTACTCTGCATATACATTAAATATGCAGCATGATTTGATGTACTCCCTTCCCAATTTGGAATCAGTCCATTGTTCCATGTCTGGTTCTAACTATTGTTTCTGAAAGATTGTTGCTGAACCACAAAAGACACCAGGATTCTTGGCCTCCGGAGGAGAAGAATTCAATCTGGGGCTAGAGAAGAGGCTTGATCGCTCAGAGCTTTTGTGTAATAACGTTTAATTAAAGTATAAAAGAAATAGAGAAAACTTCTGACATAGACATCAGAAGGAGGCAGAAAGAATACCTGCCTGCTAATCTTTAGCTGGATGTTATATAGTTACTAGCAGTCTGTTAATAAAAGAAAGGAAATGTCTCAAAATTCAGAGAAGGGCACCAGGCCCCTCACCCACAAGAGGCATTTTAAGAAAATCTCAGTACCACGAAAGTCATCCAGGGCCATAAAGCTATTGACTTGAATCTTGAAGAAAGGTAGATTACCATGCAAATAGTTTCCTTTACATAGATTAAGAGAACAGTGTATGATTATAACATACTGGTTTGTCAAGTCAGTTCTGAGCCTTTAGGCTGAACAGACTTGAAGACAGTCTGGGGTAAACGCATATTATATTAACACAGCCTAAGACAAATATTTCCATTTTTAAAAAATGCATTGATTAGCTCAAGATTTGACAAAAGTTAAGTTCAGGTGGAACCAGGTGTCATTATGGCAACAGAGTGTTTTAACAGAAACCTCTTTTTAAATTTGTATAGAGAAGGGGAAAAAATATATCACTAGTTTGTTTCCTCCTGCCACTTAAGGGAGAGATAAAAAAATGTCTGACACTTGTAGCCTATTTCCTCCTTTTGGAGACCCCTGGCTTTCCTGCCTATTACCCTCTCACTTCTTGACCTGCATACAGGTTTCTCAGGAGGTAGGTAAGGTAGTCTGGTATTCCCATCTCTTAAAGACTTTTCCACAGTCGTTGTGATCCACAGTGGCAAAGGCTTTAGCCTAGTCAATGAAGCAGAAGTAGATGTTTTTCTGGAATTCTCTTGATTTTTTGATGATCCAGCAGATGGTGGCAATTTGATCTCTTCTTCTTCTGACTTTTCTAAATGCAGCTTGAACATATGTGTCAGGCAAGTGTATGTTCCTCGGTTCTGTCTCGTTACAACAAAGATTTGGAGTGAGGGACATTAAAGCTCTTGGGTCTTAGCAGACCATGTTATAGCTCTCAGGTCTCGAACAGACTGTCTTATAGCTCTTAGACAAATCAGTGTTACAGCTCTTTGTTACAGCTCTGTTACAGCTCTATTTTATTTAGAAAATAGCTAGAAAATCCATTCTTGAGGAACGAGAGCATGTCAACCCAAAGACGCGAACAGAAAAGTGCCCCAGCATGTGGGAGAGAGAGACCCTCGGCCCTTTAGCTCCTCTTTATATATTTATATATTTTTTCCTCCCCCTGGGCCTGCCCTCTGTAAATTGAGCTAGCCAGGAGTGTTGTTTCTTCTACCTGAGGTCCTCACTCTAGTCCTTGGACCTTCCTTTGTTCTATTTTCTCAGGCTTTTCCCTTCCTTGTCTTTTAGCCAACACCATTTTGGACTCCTGTTTCCTATTTTAACTACCTAACATATGGATGCTCTCAATTCACATACCATTGAAGCCTAGCTTGGAGAATTTTGAACATTACTTTGCTAGCATGTGAAATGAGTGCAATTTTGCAGTAGTTTGGACATTCTTTGGCATTGCTTTTGTTTGGGATTGGAGTGAAAACTGACCTTTTCCAGCCCTATATCTGTTGCTGAGTCTTCCAAATTTGCTGATGTATTGAGTACAGCACGGTCACAGCATCTTCTTTTTAAATAGACCAGCTAGATTCCATCACTCCTAATAGCTTTGTGCATGGTGATGCTGACTTAAGCCCAGTTAACTTCACACTCCAGGTTGTCAGGCTGTAGGTGAGTGATCACAGCATTGTAGTTATCTAGGTCATTAAGAAAGATATACCCATTTGAATGCAGAGTTGCAAAGAATTGCAAGGAGAGATAAGAAAGCCTTCCTCAGTGATCAATGCAAAGAAATAGAGGAAAACAAGAATGGGAAAGACTATAGATCTCTTCAAGAAAATCAGAGATACTAAGGGAACATTTTATGTAGAGATGGGAACAATAAAGGATAGAAATGATATGGACCTAACAGAAGTCTCAGATATTAAGAAGAGGTGGCAAGAATACTCAGAACTGTACAGAAAAGATCTTCATGTTCCAGATAACCATGATGGTGTAATCACTCACCTAGAGCCAAACATCTTGGAATGTGAGGTCAAGTGGGCCTTACGAAGCAAGTGGAGGTGATGGAATTACAGTTGAGCTATTTTAAATCCTAAAAGATGATGATTTGAAAGTGCTACATTCAATATGCTAGCAAATTTGGAAAATTCAGCAATGGCCCCCAAACAGGAAAAAGTCAGTCTTCAGTCTAATCCTAAAGAAAGGCAATGGCAAAGAATGCTAAAACTGTAGCACAATTGTACTTATCTCACATGCTAGCAAAATAATGCTCAAAATTCTCCAAGCCAGGCTTCAGCAATACATGAACCATGAAATTCTAGATGTTCATGCTGGATTTAGAAAAGGCAGAGGAACCAAAGATCAAATTGCCAACATCCATTGGATAATCAAAAATGTGAGAGATTCCAAAAAACATCTACTTCTGTTTTATTGAATATGCCAAAGCTTTTGACTGTGTGGATCACAAGAAACCATGGAAAATTCTTAGATACTGGAATACCAGACCACCTGACCTGCCTCTTGAGATATTTCCATGCTGGTCAATAAGCAACAGTTAGACTGAACATGGAACAACAGACTGGTTCCAAATTGGGAAAGGAGTACTTCAAGGCTGTATATTGTCACAGTGCTTATTTAACTTATATGCAGAGTACATCATGTGAAGTGCCAGGCTGGGTGAAGCACAAGCTGGAATTAAAATTGCTGGGAGAATATCAATAACCTCAGATTGCATATGACACCACCCTTATGGCAGAAATAGAAGAAGAGCTAAAGATCATCCTGATGAAAGTGAAAGAGGAGAGTGAAAAAGTTGGCTTTAAAAACACAACATTCAGTAAAATAAGATCATGACATCCTGTCCCATCACTTCATTGCAGATAGATGGGGAAACAATGGAAACAGTGGGAGACTTTATTTTTGGGGGCTCAAAAATCACTGCAGATGGTGACTGCAGCCATGAAACTAAAAGATGCTTGCTCCTTGGAAGAAAAGTTATGAACAACCTAGATAGCATATTCAAAAGCAGAGACATTACTTTGCCAACAAACTTCTAGCCAAATCTATGATTTTTCCAGGAGTCATGTATGGATGTGAGAGTTTGACTATCAAGAAATCTGAGCATCGAAGAATTAATGCTTTGAATTGTGGTGTTGGAGAAGACCCTTGAGAACCCCTTGGACTGCAAGGAGATCAAACCAGTCCATCCTAAAGGAGATATGTCCTGAATATTCTTTGGAAGGACTGATGCTGAAGCTGAGACTCCAAAAGTTTGGCCACCTGATGCAAAGAACTGACTCATTTGAAAAGACCCTAATGCTGAGAATGATTGAAGATTGGAGGAGAAGCAGACGGCAGAGGATGAGATGGATGGCATTACCAAGTCAATGGACTTGAGTTTGAGTAGGCTCTGGGAGTTATGATTGACAGGGAAACCTGGTGTGCTGCAGTCCACGGGGTCCAAAGAGTTGAACACAACTGAGTGATTGAACTGAACTGAACTGAAGTTATTAAGATTTCTTTTCTATAGTGCTTTTGTGTATTTTTTCCACCTCTTAATTTCTCTGCTTCTGTTAGGTCTATACTATCTCTGTCTTTTATTTGTGCCTATTTTTCATGAAATATTTGTGGGGAAAAAACTAAGTTATGGGAATTTTTTTTTCCCAAAAAGCTTTACTTGTCTTTCTTCTTTGAAGATTGTTTTTATATGACTGGATATTGTTTTCAAATTAATTATGGCTTCCACTATATCCCCAATAAAAGTCTCAAAATTTCCTTGAATTATGATAATGCCTATCACTTATGCAGTGTTAAATCCAAAGCTCCTTTTGGATGGAATTATTTTAATAAATTAGAAGCATAATTATTTTAGCTGAAGTCTCCCTACTTTGTTTTAATAATGTGCCAGTTTCAATAGAGATAAATGTTGTGACAAGGAATGGACATTGAGAAGTCCTCTCATATATTTCAATCCCAGTATGTCCCCAAAATAGCTAATTATTTTTTCTGCTTAAAGGTATTTACCCATGATTTTTCCAGCTTTTAAGTTAAACTCCATTCATATTTCCAAGCCAAAGTTCTTGTAATTAACTCTTTTCTCTTGAACTCTTCTCCAATTAGACACTGAATTCATTTAAATATATCAAGAATATCTCCCAGATTTGGCCATATCTTTTGATCAATGCTTATTATCCTTTTTGGTCCATGTCCTTAATATCTTTCAACTGCAACAGCCTGATAAGTGCTCTTGTCACCACTATTTCATCACTATACATGTGTGTGTATATGTTTTATATATTTTCATTGTCACGAGATTTATCTTCATAAAAATGTCTTAATTGCATTTTTTTCTGATTCAGATGTTTCTGTTGGTTCATCACTGCCTTCAGTATAAAATTGAATACTACCATATAATGTAGAAGGCAGCCAAACTGACACCCAACTGGACTCAATTTACCTCATCCATTTTATACCAGATAGACTCCTCCCTGCTTTCTCCACAAACTTCTTTCTCAGGAAAATTGAAAGTCTCAGTTTTTCAAGATGGCAACTAAATTTTTACTTTAGTTTCATGACTACAGAGAGACGTTTCTTCTGCTAGTGATCATTGCCCTGGATATTCTTTTTTTTTTTTTTTTCTTGCATCCCCTTGTTAATTATTCAAAATACAACACAAATGTTACTTCCTGACCGTCTACTCACTTTCAGAGTTTATTTGTATGTTAGGTGATTTATTCACTAAGTCATATTTGACTCTTTGTGACCCCATGGACCTAGCCCATCAGACTCTTCTGTCCATGGAATTCCCCTGGTAAGAATGCTGGAGTGGGTTTCCATATCCTTCTCCAAGAGATCTTCCTATTCCAGGGACCAAACCCGAGCCTCCTGGATTGCAAGAAGATTCTTTACTAACTGAGCTATGAGGCAAACCCTAACTGCATGCTGAGAGCATGGCAATCTGTGGAATAAATAATCCACAAAATTAATATTAACAAACTACTAGCATCATCGTAATTATTATTAGGTTACATTATACTTGTGTGTTAATGGACGTCTTCCTGAGCAACGTCTGAGTTTCTTGAGAGCAGAGCAGATACTAGTTTCACCTTGGGGTGCTCAGTGCCTGGCATTGTGCGTGTCTTATTTGATGCTCAGTAAGTTTTATTGAACTAATACATTAATGATTGACTCTTCCAAAACCAAAACATGACACATATAAACTACAATAAATTCTGAGTTGTAAAGTGAGTAACAATATGTTTTCCTCAGAAGACCTTAGAAGTTACTTACTGCTTGTCTACATTTATTTCACATGTTTTAAGAAAATCTTAAACTTTTACATCCAATGTAAAAATGACCTTGATTCACCCTCAGAAAATTAACAGTGAAGAGATCTATTCTAAAACAGCATGCTTGTTTTGAAATCTTGTTTTACTCATTAAGAAAAAGGCACACAAAACTATTTTTGTAAAGAATATCTTCAGCTGATCAAGTATACTTTGATGTATCCTAAAGCATTCATCTTACCAGAATGAAAAGAAAATTATAATCAAAAGGACTTTCACTGAAGCTAGGCCTAGTGGGAGGTAGAATAAGTACTGAATGAAGAAATAGATCTCGCAGGAAAATTGCACTCTGAGACCTATCCAGATATGTCAGAAATGGAAACCTTCAGATGATTTTGAAATATTCTATTTCTTTGTCAAAAAATTTTGTTCACATGGGAAGTTTAACAAATATTAACCTGAAAACTGAGAAGTATAGTGGAGACAAATGGGTAGTAAGATCTTGATCTCGTAATTTTTCTTGAATGTAAAGATTGTAAGGACCAAAGAAAGTGAAGAAAAACACATGGGTGGGTCCTTGTAAAGTTATATTTCTGTCCTTTGAATAATGCAGCATTATAAATGTTTAGAGTAAGACATATTTTAGTACTAAATATTAGAACTTGTTTCAGGGGCCCTAGTACTCTATGAGGCATCTTTGTGGTAAAGGGCAGTGATTCCACATATTGACTCATGCAACATATATTGACTTTCCCCAAGGTTCTAGTGGTATACTTATACAAACAAAGCCTTTGCTCTCAAGAAGCTTAACTTCTACTGCAGATAAGAAATATGGGAAAATATAAACAAGTGGTTTATAATGTAATTACCAGTAAATAGAGAGCACATATTTTAGGGTGTACTCTAGTGGAGGTATTGGATTTCCAATTGAGTTATTAAATACTAAAAGATGATGCTGTTAAAGTGCCACATTCGATATGCCAGCAAATTTGGAAAACTCAGCAGTGGCCACAGGACTGGAAATGGTCAGTTTTCATTCTAATTCCAAAGAAAAGCAATGCCAAAGAATGCTAAAACTATAGTAACTTACTAGGTGTCCTTCAACCAGACAGGAAAGTACTTAAGAGAATACCTTGTAAATATCATGGGAAAGGAAGACAGAAGAGCATTTTCAAATGACCTGGTGTGGGGAAAATCTTAGTGTATTTCATTAACAGCAAGAAGGCAAGTTTGAACCAAGTCCAAGGTTATAGAAGTTGAAGTCAAGAAGTTGGCCAGAGGCAAGATCCTTTAAGACATTGTAGCTTGAGGTAAGATGTCTGCATTAATTTCATATTATATGGGAAGCCAGTGAGTGGTTGAGAAGCAAAATTATGTTAGTTTTGCATTCTTAAAATATGATTCTAGATGTTGAGTTTTGGGGTCAAGGCTCTCATTTACCTCAACAGGAGAAGTGGCTCAGGGCTAAATGTGGTCAGAGTTGGGATATTGTTGAAGGTAAAATTATATAATAAGTTGATGGGGTGGATATTCTATGTTTAGGCTGCCAATGCAACAGACTAAGTGGCTCAAACAACAGAGATTTATATTAAATTTCTGAAGGCTAGAAATCTGATATCAAGGTTGGTTAGTTCTGAGGGCTGTGAGAGAAGGTTCTATCTGGGCCTTTATCTTTGAGTTGTAGATTGCAGTTTTTTTCTCTGTACCCTCTCTTCATCATTTTTCTATACCTCTATTTTTCCAAATTTTCTCTTCTTGCATGAACATCTATTATATTGAATTAAGACCTACTTTTATGGCAGAAAGTGAAGAGGAACTAAAAAGCCTCTTGATGAAAATGAAAGTGGAGAGTGACAAAGTTGGCTTAAAGCTCAACATTCAGAAAACAAAGACCATGGCATCTGGTCCCATCACTTCATGGGAAATAGGGAAACAGTGGAAGCAGTGTCAGACTTTATTTTTGGGGGCTCCAAAATCACTGCAGATGTTGACTGCAGCCATGAAATTAAAAGATGCTTACTCCTTGGAAGAAAAGTTATGACCAACCTAGATAGCATATTCAAAAGCAGAGACATTACTTTGCCAACTAAGGTCCTTCTAGTCAAGGCTATGGTTTTTCCTGTGGTCGTGTACGGATGAGAGAGTTGGACTGTGAAGAAGGCTGAGCGCAGAAGAATTGATGCTTTTGAACTGTGGTGTTGGAGAAGACTCTTGAGAGTCCCTTGGACTGCAAGGAGATCCAACCAGTCCATTCTGAAGGAGATCAGCCCTGGGATTTCTTTGGAAGGAATGATGCTAAAGCTGAAACTCCAGTACTTTGGCCACCTCATGCAAAGAACTGACTCATTGGAAAAGACTCTGATGCTGGGAGGGATTGGGGGCAGGAGGAGAAGGGGACGACCGAGGATGAGATGGCTGGATGGCATCACGGACTCAATGGACGTGAGTCTGAGTGAACTCCGGGAGTTGGTGATGGACAGGGAGGCCTGGC